>CALYLW010000125.1:1977384-2184365 GCA_944989445.1 Ampullaceana balthica
GCACGCCCATGCCCCAAAATGTCGCCTAAATGCGACCTCACCAGTTCATGGACCCAGTGCCCAATAAATGCCACATAACACCCTGCGGGTGCACGGGGCCCCATAATATAATTTTTTTTCTTATGTAAGCTATATAAAATTGCTTCAAGCGTTGGCTATTAGGTAAATTGATGGATCTTAACCAAACTTTGTATATTAGAACTTGGTAGATAATATTGAAATACTATTGGGCACTAATTTCCTAATGTCCATATCTTCGGGGCTGGGGACCCAAAATGTTTTTTTTCATAAACGTTTAATATTTTATTCCCCATTCAAGTATTAAAGATCTAGATAAATATAGAGAAATATATCCGCTATGAAATTGATTGAAATAAACAAGTGTTTTGAACTTGTCATGACTAAATGGGCCCTGGGGCCCTTAATGTCAATTTTTGTGTGCTTATATGAGAAATACAAAAATTAGTGTATGTGATAGCTACTGAGTAAATGAATGGATCTTGTCAAAACTTTGTATATAAAAATTTGGTTTCCCCATATTAAAATAACAAAGGGCATAGCACGTCTAATGTCTAATCGCTCAGGGCTAGGGGCCCCAAAAGTGTTTTTTTTCGAATTTGTTTGAGATATTATTTGCCATTTTATTTTTAACCATCTTGAGAAATATATTCATGATGAAACTGAATTAAAATGAACAGCATGTTGATATTTACATCGTACATCGATTGGGCCGGTGGCCCCAAATGTATTTTTTCGTATATGTTTGAGATATTATTTGCCATTCTAATTTTAACGATTTTGCGAAATATATCCATGATGAAACTGAACTTAAATAAACAGGTTTTCAAAATGTACATCTTGAACAGAATGGGCCCGGGGGCCCCTTAATGTATTTTTTTGATATATATATAGATATATATATATATATATATATATATATATATATATATATATATATATATATAAATGAAAGTATTTATGTATGTATGTATGTCCTTGATAGATGACTAAACCATTCATCCGATCAGGATGAAACTTTTGAGTACGCTCCTGGGATGGTACTCCTGGGATGGTAACTGGCAACTTTTTTTGAAAATTTAACACTCATAGGGCGCCGGAGGCCCAAAATGTCTTTTTTCACACATGTTTAAGATTGTATTCTCCATTCAATTATTAAAGATCTTGAGAAATATAGATACATATATACACTATGACATTGATTGAAATAAACAGGTGCTTTGAACTTGACATCTTGCACTAAATGGGCCCTGGGCCCCTTAATGTCGTTTTTTGCTAATATTAGCTATATAAAAGTTAGTAAATGAATAGATCTTAACCAAACTTTGTATATAAAATCTTTGTACCACATATTAAAATAACAAAAGGCACTGCACTTCTAATGTTTAATTGTTCAGGGCTGGGGCCCAAAATGTTTTTTCGTATATGTTTGAGATATTATTTGCAATTGTATTTTTAACTATCTTGAGAAATATATCAATGATGAAACTGAATTAAAATGAACAGCATTTTGAAATTTACATTTTACATCGAATGGGCTGGTGGCCCAAATGTCTTTTTTTTTGTATTCTCTAAGTTATTATTTCCCACTCAGTATTTAACGATTTTACGAAATATATCAATTATGAAACTTTATTTAAATGAACAGGTTTTAAAAATGTACATCCTCTACCAAATTGGCCTGGGGGCCCCTTAATGTATTTTATTCTTATATTAGTTAAATAAAAATGCATTTAATTGTTAGATAATGAGAAAATAACTGGATTTTGACCAAACTTGATATATAAAAACTTAAGAACCTATAATAAATTACTATAGGGCACAGACCTCCTAATGTCCATTTCCTCGGGGCTGGGGGCCCTAAATGTGTTTTTACTAAACTTTTAGTTTATTGTATTCCCCATTCAATTTTACACGATATTGAGCAATATAGATAAATATATTTATATATTTGTAATGAAAATGAACAGATTTTCAAGCGTCATATGTTATACTGATGGGCCCGGATACCCTTAAAGTAATTTCTTTTTTATCTATTTATGTATTCATTTTCAAATGAGATCGTTGCAACGCACGACGGGTCTGCTAGTAGATTATATAAATAAAAAATGACATTTTAAAATCTATTAATGCCAAGGAGTATGCCAGACTGTATTCAGCTATTCCCCAAAGCTTTAAAACGATCCGACTAATAGAATAATGTTTATATTGGTAATATAAAGAAGTGACAATAAGGTCTCGCGGGCCCATTCAGCGCAAGAAGTAAAATTAACTAGATACGGCCCGCAGCGTAGCATGCGCGCAAACTTACGCATAGATAGTGCAAAGAAAAAGTGTGGAAGGGAGAAAGAAAATAAACAGTAGCACGACGAAATGTGAACAACGCGTGTGAACGTTAAGGGGGCCGCCAAATCATTTTTGGGAAGTATTTCGGACATCGCGACAACTTCTGCCTTGCCACCATGTATATACTGCTGAAGTATTCATGTACTGAGTGTATTGTTGAGGAGAGTGTATGACTACGTTTCCGTCACTGAGAACAACGGATAGCTCATCGCCGAAGTTATCTCAATGTTGAGAAACAAATATTACAGCCATGTTGCCATGTTGGAGAGCAACAACTTCGTTTATGATCTTTTCCCAGAAATATGCGACTGATAGAAACAGACTGTTACCTGATGAAGGCATTGGTATAACACTCAACGAAGCTTTTTTCCCGTGAAATACATGCGAAGCGTTGTTGATGTTCGTTAAGAAAGGGGGAAAAGAACGGGCATAAACATCAACAATTTATTTTAAAAATAAAAACGTTGCCGTTGGGGCTTGATCCTAACATCTTTCGCATTTCAAGCGGATGTAATAACCAATGCACTACGAAATACATGTACAATGTGAAGGAACAACAAAAGGGAATGTAAAAAATATAGCTTGTCTCCACCCCTCCACTACCTTCGCTTGCCAACCTGTTAACTGTAATTAGTTGATCCAAGTGATGGTCATTCGTCATGCTCATTTGCACATTCTTGCTTTGTTGAAATATATATATAGTTAACACCTGTTCATTTCAATTAATTTTATAATGGATATTTTTCTCTTTGTTTCTCAAGATCGTGTAAAATCGAATTGGGCAGGAAAAAAAGGGGGGGGGGTAAAAATATTAAATAATTACTCAAATAGACATTTGAAGTTCACGGCCACGACGGAATAGACACTAGGAGTTCAGTACTTTATGTTATTTTAATACAGTTCCTCAAGTTTTTATATGCCACGTTTAGTCAAGATCCAACGCTTAAAATAACGTTTATAAAGCATTTTAAAAAAAAATCACATTAAGGGCCCCCGACCGCATTTAGTGCAAGATGTCAAAATCCAAACATATTTTGATTTCAGTTTCATAATGAATATACTTATAAATATTTCTCAACATCAGGTAAAATTATATTGGGGTTAAATCTTAATGATCAACAACAATAACACAATTTGCCCCTCGCTCTGATGGAATGGACATTTTGTAAAAAATTGCACAAAAATGGATCTTTAGTATCTTTGCACACGTGGATTTTTACATTGCACTCGGACCAACAAACCTAAGATAAAAAATTGCTGGCTGTCAAGTTGTTTGCTTTTTAAATCCCTTATATTAACTTCACCGCCGTCTCTGTCTCTCTGTCGTCATCTCTGTCTGGGGCGGGCGGAAAAACAAAAGTCAAAATGACCCACTTCCCGAGATCCGATCGAGCTGAAATTTGTCACACGGACCCGTCTCACCTAACAATGCATCGTATTACAATTTCAGATCGATCGCACGTACCCTAATGAAATTAATGCATTTTAAGTTTATCCTTATATAACGTATGTAATTCAAATTCACTGTTGGTTATTGTTTTTTTTTCCACGTGAAGGTTTGAGTTGATGCGACCCATCGAAGCACCGGCGTGCTTTTGTTTACATTTTACGTGTCACGCTGAGCTGTGTCCAGCAATTGGTGACCAGACCTTTCACCTCTCCCACCCACCCCTCCCGGTTATACAGCAGGAGTTAAGGCAGATACAGTCTGTAAATTTTTGTCGCTTTTGAACATAATAAATACTTTTAGTTATGTCTCATATATAAGTGATTTTTAGTCAAAAACGTTGTTTTTACGGGGTTGTTTTTTTAAATCCCTTATATTAACTTCACCGCCCTCTCTCTCTGTCTGTCATCATCTCTGTCTTGGGCGGGCGGAAAAACAAAAGTAAAAAATGACCCACTTCCCGTGATCCGATCGAGCTGAAATTTGGCACACGGACCCGTCTCACCTAACAATGCATCGTATCAAAATTGCAGGTCGATCGAACGTGCCGTAATTAAATTAATGCATTTTTAGTTTATCCTTATATAACGTATGTAATTCAAACTCACGGTTTGTTATTGTTTTTTTTCCCACGTGAGAGTTTGAGTTGACGCTTTGACGTCGAGCCCATCGAAGTTACGGCGTGCTTTTGTTTACATTTTACGTGTCATGCTGAACTCGGTTCCCCCCCCCTAGGGTTATGAAGTAACGTTGAGTTAAGACATATTCAGTCTGTAATTGCTTGTCACGTTTGAAAATAATCAATACTTTTAGTTATGACTCATATATAAGGGATTTATAGTCAAAAACTTTGTTTTTACGGGTTTGTTTTATTAAATCCCTTGTATTAACTTCACCGCCGTCTCTCTCTGTCATTCTGTCGTCATCTCTCTCTGTCTGTCTTGGGCGGGCGGAAAAACAAAATTCAAAAATGACCCACTTACCGTGATCCGATCTAGCTTAATTTTGGCACACGGACCCGTCTCACCTCACAGTACATCGTTTCGAAATTTCAGATTGATCAAACGTACCGTAATTAAATGTATGCATTTTTAGTTTATCCTTATATAACGCATGTAATTCAAATTCACTGTTTGTTATTGTTTTTTTTCACGGGATTGTTCAGTCACGCGTTGACGCGACCCATCGAAGTACCGGCGTGCTTTTGTTTACATTTTACGTGTCACGCTGAGCTTGATCAAGCGATCGGTGACCAGACTTTTCCCCTCTCCCACCCCCCCACCCCCAGGGTTATGAAGCAAAGTTGAGTTAAGACAGATTCAGTATGTAAATGTTTGTCGCGTTAGAAAATAATCAATACTGTTAGTTATGTCTCATATGTAAGGGATTTATAGTCAAAAACTTTGTTTTTTACGGGTTTGTTTTATTAAATCCCTTATATTTACTTCAAAATCGTGTCTGTCGTCATCTCTCTCTGTCGTGATCTCTGTCTTGGGCGGGAAACAAAAGTAAAAAATGACCCACTTCCCGTGATGCCGTGAGCTGAAATTTAGCACAGGGACTTGTTTCACCTAACAATGCATAGTATCAAAATTTCAGATCAATCGAATGTACGGTAATTAAATTAATGCATTTGTAGTTTATCTCTATACGAGGTATGTAATTCAATTTCACAGACTGTTATTGTTTATTTTTCACGTTACAGCTCAGTTCGCGCGTTGACGCGATGTACGTTGTGCTTTTGTTTACATTTTACGTGTCACGCTGCGCTCGGTCCAGCGATCGGTGACGAGACCTTTCGGGTTATAAAGCAAAGGGGAGTTAAGACTGATTCAGTCTGTAAATATTTGTCGCGTTTGAACATAATAATAACTTTTAGTTATGTCTCATATATAAGGGATTTATAGTCAAAAACTTTGTTTTTACGGGTTTGTTTTATTTTACAAAATGTTAACTCAACAATTCTCTTCAAAGGGAAATAATTCAAGTTTTTAAAAAAAATGTTTTTTCTTTGAAGAGTGATATGTCATTACAAACTCTAACTGTTGCAAACCTGCTAAAACAGAGACATAATAATTAACTTTTAAAAGATTGTAAAAAATGTGTACAAGAAGGGGGGAAGGGATTTTTAGAAACTAGTTTTTTTATTCTTATACACTGAAGAGGACAACATTAATTTCTCATGTCATTATAACTAAAAGCTTGGGCGCAAAACATTGGTATTCACTACGTACATAATGATTGTTGTAAGGATTGTTCAATGGAATCCCATCTCCCTGAATATTTGTCGTACAAGTACCATTTTCTTGTGAACTCACAATCGTTGTACAGTGGAGAAAAAATTTGTATGCTTGATATATGGTTGTATGATGACAAAGATTGACATATAATTTGATAAGTAGTACCCATACTATTGATTTGTCCATGCTTGGTGCCAACGGTTTTATTTTTGTAGAAAACAAGAAAATTTATTTTGACCTCTTTAGTGCATTGCAATAATAGTGTGTTTTAAAAATATTTTTTCTACATATATATATATATATATATATATATATATATATATATATATATATATTATATATATTATGGAGCTCACACGGGTGAAAGCAATAAAACTACATGTAATGAGTAAAAATTTATAATCTATGTGTACCAAGTACATATCACCAGGCTATTTACAAAATCAATTGCTGCAACCCCCCTAATTTTGGGAATAAATGTATATTTCAATTTAAATATTTGCATAAAGAGTAACTTGCTCTTGCAATTGAGGTATGAGGGGGTTGGGCAGTATTTCGACATGCTTATGAAAGTGTGTGGAAGGGGATAACAGCTCCCTTTTAGATTAAGGTCAAATCGTCGAATAATAATTTGATTTTGAACATATAAATAAAAGGTAAAAAAATGATTTTTAAAAACCACGTTTTTACAAGCGGACTAAAAAGAAGAAAATAATTTAAAACTGGTAAGTTCAAGTACTTTAATTTAATATGACTAAAAACGTGGGACGGGCGCTTATGAGGTTTAACATATGCAGCTCACTCATACTCTCACTTATAGATCTCTCTTTTGCCTTCTAAATTAGAAATCTTTAATTTTTATACCAAACACCCGCCCCACGTTTTTAGTCATATTAAATCAAGTACTTGAACTTACCAGTTTTAAATTATTTTCTTCTTTTTAGTCCGCTTGTAAAAACGTGGTTTTTAAAAATCATTTTTTTACCTTTATTTATTTTATTCTTTTTAGTCCACTAATAAAAACTTGGTTTTTAACAATATTTTTTTACCTCTATTTATTTTACCAAACACCTCACAAGCGCCCGCCAAACGTTTTAAAAACATTGTGATGTGGTCACGGGGGGAACTCACGGATGTCAACAAAAGCCGACGGTACAGTTTCTTATATATAGACTATAGATAAACTAAAAAGTTCAATAATTTAATAACGGTACATTCGATCGATCTGAAATTTTAATACAATGCATTGTCATCCAAGATCTATCTGTGGTAAAATTTTCAGATCTCTAGGACCATCAGAAGTGGTTCAATTTTACGTTGGCAGATTTGAAAAAATCTTGGACAAACAAACAAACAATGCCCAACGAAAGCGAGTTAATAAAAACGTGGTAAATAAAACAAACCCGTAAAAACAAAGTTTTTGACTATAAATCCCTTATATATGAGACATAACTAACAGTATTGATTATTTTCAAACATTTACAGACTGAATCTGTCTTAACTCAAGTTTGCTTCATAACCCTAGGGGGGGGAGGGGTGGGTGGGAGGGGGAGAGGGGAAAAGTCTGGTCACCGATTCGCTTGACCGAGCTCAGCGTGACACGTAAAATGTAAACAAAAGCACCCCGTCGCTTCGTTGGGTCGCCTCAATGCGTCAGCTCAAACTTTCACGTGGGAAAAAAAACAATAACAAACCGTGAATTTGAATTACATACCTCATATAAGGATAAACTAAAAATGCATTAATTTAATTACGGTACGTTCGATCGATCTGAAATTTTGATACGATGCATTGTTAGGTCAGACGGGTCCGTGTGCCAAATTTCAGCTCGATCGGATCACGGGAAGTGGGTCATTTTCGACTTTTGTTTTTCCGCCCGCCCGCCGAGCCCATGAGATGATGAGATGATGAGACGGCCGCGAAGTTAATATAAGGGATTTAATAAAACAAACCCGTAAAAACAAAGTTTTTGACTATAAATCCCTTATATATGAGACATAACTAACAGTATTGATTATTTTCAAACCTACAAACATTGACAGACTGACACCGAGTGATGTCCCTTGTCTTTAATAAATGGGGGTGGGACGTGAGGGGGTGTCGGCACGACGGTCGGCGTCAACTCAAACTCACGTGGAAGTGGAAGAAAAAAACAATAACAAACAGTGAATTTGAATTACATACCTCATATAAGGATAAACTAAAAATGCATTAATTTAATTACGGTACGATCGATCGATCTGAAATTTTGATACGATGCATTGTTAGGTGATCGGGTCCGTGTGCCAAATTTCAGCTCGATCGGATCACTGGAAGTGGGTCATTTTTGACTTTTCTTTTTCCGCCCGCCCAGCCCATGAGATGATGAGATGATGAGATGATGAGATGATGAGACGGCTGCGAAGTTAATATAAGGGATTTAAAAAGGGGGTTGAACGAGGAGGAAAAGCTGTCGTCATCGCAGTAGATAATCTTTAAAAGATGATGGATCACAGCTTGAATGTTAGCGCCAATTTGTTCTCTATGTTAACCAAGCTAGTGGCGGATATTTAGTTTTAGAGAAAAAGGTTACATTCAAAATGACAATCCTTTGTTTACGACAGACTTTCGTTATCGGATTGAGAAGCAATGGCAACATAACCATGTTATAAATATATATCTTTTAAAGGTAATGAGGGAAATATAATGAGCTAATTTAAAATATTTACTTTAATTAACATGAGATTTACCTGAAAACAAACTGACGTGTTTAACTGTTATAATATCTGGAAGATGGATAAAACTACAGCTGTGTCGGCGATTTGGATTTAAATTGAGGAAGGAGTCGTAAAACTATATTTAGTTTTAAAACCCATTTGTAAACATTATAATTTACTGATAAATATTTTCGGAGCCATATGCCGAGTAAGATTAATCAAAATTAAAGTGAAGAACATAGTTCTTTTGTTAAAACATCTTGTAACTCCGGAGTTCCTCACTATGACCAGAGGTCAAATGATACACGCCCAAATGGCTATCGGATCTGAATGTTAATAATTGAAATACACTTACCTGGAATCACATTGGCCATCAATTGTCCTGTGACGAGAACCAGCATTGACATCAGGACGATGCTCATGTTTGACCTAAATATAAGATAATTTCAAATGTTAATTTTACCTTTTGAGTTAATTTGTTTCTATTTGATTTGACTTTACGGAGCCTATTTGTAAACATTAATTTACGCAACTGTGTTGCATTGGAAAGAAACACATTGTTTCTTCCACAATGATAGTCAGAAATATATGTTTAATATTATTCACAGCATGAGGCAAACAATTTTTACAAAAAGTTATTTAGGACCTCTAAAATTTATTTTGGAAAATACAACTATTTATAAACCAGCCGAGACTAGGGATCAGCCGGATATGGTTTTTTACTAAATGCCGAATCCGGATAGTTTGGCCCTAATATTTGCCGAATCCGGATTGCGGATCCGGATATCTCCACATTTAAGTGTAAGAGCTAGTAGGGTGTACTTTACTACTTTATATCTAGTATTTTATTTAATACTATACAGTAAAATTTTTATTATCCTACAAATGGAGAGTATCTGCTGTTCACTTTGTGGCATTGTCAATTTGAGGGATGAACATTTTACAATGAATTGAATGAACGAACTTGAACGAAGTTCAACGAACTGTGTAGTGTGTACCAAGCGAACAGTGTTGTACTGTGTGTGTAGTATGATGTTCAAGAAGTCATGACCTAGAGCCAAAATTAAACTGTTATTTTATTCTGACGATTTAAGTTTAATATGCTGTTCGTTAACTTAGTTTGTTATCGTATGTAGTAAAGTAATATCTATACGTGTACCTTTTTTAACTTAATATATTTTTTCACGTATTGAAATTGATTCTTTTACTAAATTTTGCATGGATTTGAATGATTTCATGATCAACGCTTGTTAATTTGTTTATTTTGTTATATATTTATAATTTAATATACAACTTAATTTGTTAATTAACTTATTTTTTATAATTATAATATTCACAATAGAATAGAGTTTTAAAATTATAAGACTGAATAGGATATAACACGTGTTATGGAGACAAGCAACATTTTTATTTTTAGGTTCGCAAATCAAATCAAAATTGCAACTGCTATTTAAAGTTTAACGGAAAAAAATAACAAAGAATATACAATTATTACAATGATATAACTTATATCATATAAGTAAAATGTTTAAATGTAAATACTGAATGAAAGTAGTGAATAACTGACTACTGTCAACGTACGAGTCAATGACAAAGAAGTTAAAAACGAAAGCCAACTCTCAGCCTGTCCCAGTTTCCAAGGCTCCTGTTTAACTATAAAGCTTATAGTTTATAGTATAAACTATAAACTAATAATTACAAATTAAACTTAAAATTAGTATTTTTTAACATAAAATTATTATTTTTAACATAAAGTTATTATTTTTAAGATAAAATTATTATATCAGCTAAAACAATGAAAATAATTTAATGACATGAGTAAATAAAATAGTTACTAGTTAGTAGTTACTAGTTACTAGAAGGATGTAACATGGTATAGCAGTACTTGTTACCTTTAAATTTGTAGTTTGTTTCTTCAATTTTCAAGTTTCGAAAAATTAAGTGTTTGTCATACCCAAATTCTTTTTCATTAACAATAACATCCCAAGTTAGTTTGGCGACAAGCGAGAACGCTTATCATCATTTATCTGCCCCGCTGTGCTGAATGCTCTCTACCTATCCATTCTTGTTAAATGTACTGACTTCTGGCTATTTTTTTACTTTTTATATAATTGTTTATAAACTTTTTAATATTAATTAATTTGATTTCAAAAATTCTTTACTTCATTGATATCCGGATACTATTCTGATCTGCCCTAAGTATTTGCCGAATCCGGATAGTGGCAAAAATCACGATAACGGGTCCGAATATCCGGCATTCCGGATAATCGGCTGTCCCCTAGCTGAGACTATCGGAGTTGACGACGCTGGTTGATATATGTGGCAACGGGAGGGCCTAGATACCCCTAGATAATGGATAAACCATAAAACACTAGATTTATTCCTAACAAATAGACAAGGACTAGTGTTAGACTAAAATAATTCCTGGATTGTCCAACCATGACATTAATTAATAAGATACCTAGAAGAATAATATATCTTTGGAATAAATGTAATTCCATAAAACTACACCAATCAACGGCTAACTTCCAAAAAAACTTTCCCTAAGTAAATTTAATACAAATAGCCCAGTAGAAGAAATTTGGAAAGATATAAAAACAAATCTAAAAACTATAATGGATGAGAATGTTCCAACAAAACTAACATCAAATAAAATTAACAAATGCTGGTTCAATTCTAGATTGAAAAAGCTATGCAAACAAAAAGAGAACTTATTTAAGAAATATAAAGCTACCAATTCAAATAGGATACACAAAAAATACTTAAAGATTAAACACTTGACACAAAAACTTAGTCGAAACCTCCAAAATGAATATATAAACAATGTAATTTACCAAAGATAACAATAAAAACGTATGGTCCTTTATCAAATCTAAAAAAATGGAACCTTCAGGAATAGCCACACTAAAAGGCTCAAATAATAAAACCTATAATGATAATGAAACTAAAGCTAATATCCTTAACACATATTTTGCATCATCTTTTTCTGCCTCAGGCGACAAGGAAGTTTTAATAAATTTAAATAAAATGGAGGAAATAGGTAACATAACTGTAGATGAGATAGGTATACATTCACTCCTAAAAAACTTAAAAATAAACAAAGCTACTGGCCCAGATGATTTGCCTGCAAGATTATTAAAAGAACTAAGCAATGAACTGTCCCCAATCCTTGTAGTTCTCTTTCAAGCCTCTCTAAACCAGGGTAAAGTGCCCCAGGATTGGAAATTAGCTAACGTAACTCCACTCTTTAAGAAAGGGGATAAATCAGACCCTGGTAATTACAGGCCTGTATCACTTACTAGTATCACCTGTAAATTACTAGAACACATAATATATAGTAGAATAGTTAACCACCTTGACAAATATAATGCCCTATGCCCACATCAACACGGCTTTAGAAAAAACAGATCATGTGAAACACAATTAATAGGTTTAATAGATGAACTATCAAAAGGCTTGGACAAAAATGATCAAATAGATACAATATTACTAGACTTCTCAAAAGCATTTGACAAAGTTCACCACCTTAGTTTACTTAAAAAACTTAACTACTTTGGAATCTCAGGTTCCTTACATCACTGGATCCAAGACTTCCTTTTGGGCAGGGAGCAAACTGTAATAATTAATGGATCTAAATCTGCACCAATAAAGGTTAACTCAGGAGTTCCACAAGGAACTGTGCTAGGTCCCTTACTCTTTTTAATTTATATAAATGATTTACCCAACAACATCTCAACAGGTACAAAAGTTAGGTTATTTGCTGATGATTGTATAATCTATAGAACAATTAAATCAGAACAAGATAGCAAAATTTTACAAAAAGACTTAGATGAATTGATAAAATGGGAAACTAACTGGAGTATGTCTTTCCACCCAGAAAAGTGTCAACTGTTAAGAGTAACAAAGAAAAAGAAACAAATAAATTCAAAATATTACATTCATGGAAAAGAACTGACCCAAACTAAAGATGCAAAATACTTAGGAGTCTTAATAAATGAGAAACTATCATGGAATCCCCATGTCAATGAAGTTATTAAAAAATCAAACAAAACCTTAGGCTTTATAAAAAGAAACTTTAACAAATGTAATAGAGATATAAAACTAAAATGCTACCTCACTTTGGTGAGACCTGTACTAGAATATGCATCTTCTGTATGGGACCCATCCACCAAAGAAAACATTGATAAACTAGAACAAATTCAAAAAAGAGCTGCCAGATTCATTACTGGAGAATATTCGAAACTGACAAGAATAACACCATTAGTTAAATCATTAAACCTTGAAACACTAGAGGATAGAAGAACCAAGAGCAAAGTAGTAATCATACATAAAGCAATTAATTCTAATTTAGAAATACAACACAAAGATAACTTAATACAACCCTCAGATAGACATAAGGATAAAAACACCTTTCTTATTCCGTATGCAAGAACAAACACATACAAGTTTTCCTTCTTCCCGTCCGGAATTCGGGCGTGGAATGGGTTGCCTGAAGAATCCAGGAAAACCAACACTTTATCAACATTTAAATCTCTAATAAAAATGCAGGACTAAACACAAACCATAGATAAGCGTAGGACGCAATAATCTTCTGTATAGAAGGAGCGTCTGTAAACAGATAAGATAAGATAAGGTGTACTTTTGCCTATTAATGTTACTGTAATTAATTTACAAGCCGCTAATTGTAGAAAAGAACACAATTTAATAAAAATGTCTTTCATTTAAACACAAAATTCAGTCAAAAGTAATATTGTTTCATTAAAAATATTTTGCCATGGAGACACCATGTAAATGATATTTCTAAATCGACAATATTCATTGGGGCTGATACTGATTTTAAAAAATGTTCATTTAATCGGGAAATTTGTTTAATCAATTAATCGATCAATTTCAATTAATTATAATTTTAAAATGAATATATAGATCCCGTTAAGTCGCGATTCATTATTTCGTAACATTGGTTAAGCTGCGGTAATTCCATGGCACCCAAATTTTGTGACATAACACAGCAAATTCGTTCTGCTATGCGAGAAATAAGGAAGAAACACCTTTTTGTTTACGTATTAAAGTCTAAGTTAATAACAATATGAGGGGAAAGTATATAAGTAACAAAAAAATATAAATTTCTAAAAAATTGTGAAAACAAATATTAGAAATATTTTCTTAAATTTTAATCGAATTTTAATCGATTAAAATTTCCGCGGACCTAATATGTATTTAGACATGAGCAGCAAAATGTTTAAGAAGTAAAGAGAATGTTCCATGCATAAACTTTAAGCCATGTTTATATTAACGTGAAAACAAAGGGAACATCACTGCTAGTGAGCTTCGTATTAAACTCAACATCGCAGTCTACTCATTGATCTTTAACTACCTGATTAGAAAAAAATGTAAATAGCATTTATATAGAAATATACACATTTTAGCAAAACAATTCAAGTATAATTAATATGTAAATAAACTTTTGCCATGTTAGAAATAATCATTTGTGAGTTATTCGCCAAATGATGTATCAAAATTTCACATCAATCGCATGTACTGTATTTAAATGAACTTTTAGATTATCTCTATGTATCTTTATGAGGCGAGGCAAGCTAGAACACACAGTACCAACAGGAAAGATCGAGGGCAAAAGGGATCGAGATAGACAGAGAGAAGAGATGCTGAATGGACTGTCACGATGACATGGGGCACAATCACCAGCGGAGCTGATGGGCAATACCAAAGACAGAAAGCTGTGGAGGGGCATGACCGCCTACGACTCTGGGCACGGCACCTGATGGATGGATCCCTATGAAGCGTGTACATTTGTGTGCTAGACTGTCGTGGTGCGTATTATATTGAACAGCCTTTTTATTATTTTCCTGTCGCGCGGTGCGGTGCGTATTATATTGACGTTACTTTATAAAATATATTGCCTATCTGTAAATAAAAATGGCTAGTCTGTCTCGGGGTGTGCACTATATTAAACATGTTTATAACCATTTTACCGTGATCAAATCGAACTAAAATTTAGCAGGCAGACTGTAGTAGTTTTTTTTAACTATAAATCATTTATAAATTAGACATAACTACAATTTTGGATTTTATAATGAACATACTTTTAGTTATGTCTCCTAAATAAAGGATTTATAGTCAAAAACTTAGTTATTAATTGTTTTTTGTAACTTTGTTTTTTATTAATTGCTTCATTGAAATGCTGATTTCATGTTAATTTCATATTATTACTCTTAAGAAATTTGCATCCTTAGTTTGGATTAGTTGTTTTCCATGAATGAAAGTTTGTTTGTGTTTGTTTTTTCAGTTATTTGTTTCGTTTTCTTTTTTTACCCTTCACCGTTGAAACTTTTTCTGGATGGAACGATCTCTCCAATTAGTTTCCCATTTTATTAATTCATTGAGGTTTATTTGTAACATTTTATAGCGTAAAAAAAAATATTTCTCCCTAATTTTTAAATGGAAAAAATAAGTGAAAGCCCTGCCACGAATTTAAATCGTTATTTCTGTTAGTCAGAATCTTCCCATCGGAATGAAGTTCTAATAAGCTTAAATGCATGAATGAGTCACATAAAACAACTCATGGATACTTGGCAAAGATTTGCAAGAATTGAGGTATAAACATACACCTCTCGGCCAAGACTTTTTACAAAGCATGTACATGTACAGGTCTCGGTCAGAAATAGCTAGTACTGTCTATTACATAGTACGTATTGACTGAAACATACATATCATGTGTTATACAATGTACACGAACATAGGCAAGCGCATGATTATTTAATTCTTAAGATGAGTGCTAACAATGTGTTTGTCACTTGTGAGACTGAAAACCTCATGAAATAATGTATTTTTTTTAGACCGAGACTTTTGCGCACAAAAATATAAAAGTATCAGTACTCTTGAAAATGAAAAGGTCTGACTAAAACAAATTAGTAGACAAGCATTTGTCTCAGTCAAGTCCATTAATTACATTAAATTAATTTAGAATCAATAAATATATGTTTAAATAAATTAGGATTAGAAATAAAACCCCCCAAAAATGATAATGGATATATAATGGATATATATTAATATCTTGATGAAATTGGTTTAATCGAACATGTCGTAAATTTCTATTAATATATTTCCTTTATAAAAGGCAATGATTATATTAGTATTTGACTGAGTTCAGGAATTCAAGGAAAGCAGGCAACAAGCTACGAGTAATCATAAGCCATAAAAAGTCAACATTAAAGAAAAAAACAAATGTTAGAAATAAAAGGGATATTATATTTAAATTACCTATTTAATTTACATGAAACTCAAAGAGTTAATAAATTAAGCGAACATAACAAGGAAAGTCCACAAAACACAAACACTTACATTTTGGAGACTTTCGTAGGCACCACAGCGTCACGATGGAGGAGATGATAGGTAACGTTTGTGGATTATTACTTCGTGTTATTTAAGAGAACATGTGAACACATGTCGCGGGTATTGTTAGGGTTAATTAAAGAGTCTTAATAATTAAAGCGAACGAGTTGGCGATCAGCTGTAATTTAGAACAAAGGCACTTAAAACGAGTAACAATAAATCAGTACTAAATGTCCATCACAGATGCGAAGCAAAATATTCACATAGAAAATCTCATCGCGTAAGAATGTTTGATCCCTGCAAGGAATTACTCCGTAGGAATTTTCAATTAACATTTTGTGATAATCTATTAGAACTGCGACGAATACCAGTTAAGTATCATCTAAGCCAGGGGTGGGAAAACTTTTGCTAAGGAGGACCGCAATGACAACTATATCGTTATAGGGGGCCGCATTTGAATGGTGTGTTTACTTTATTTACAATTTAAAAATTATTAAAAAATATGAATTAATGATGATTACTCAATAACCATGTATTTGTCATTTTATTTGACATTTTTACTCTATTACACGCACACATTACATTTTAAAATAAGAAACTGAAACAGTTTCTAATCCGATAATAAGATTTTACAAGTCATAGTTATTTCCCCAAAAAGTTAGTTTATTTTTACCTGTCCTAATAACTATGAAGAAGAAGGAACTTAAATTACATACAAGCTGACAGCAGAGTACTATTAGAATTAATAAAAATTATATAATTATCCACATTTTAACATAACGTTCTTGACCCGTGGAACCAGTTTACTTGTGATTCGCATGAATATATTCAAATAGCAGTTAGTCAACATCGATATGTTTTAGAAATACTTATTTTCAGACAAAAAAAAAGTTTGCTCATAGGTATGTGGACCCAAATGGGGACAAAACATTGGCTGCAAAGTTTTTTAAGTGTGGAAATGCCACTGCTGTCAAACAAAACTCAAATAGAAGATCTTACTGAAACTCGTCTTTGTAGGTCAAGGAGCTCTAAATGTGTATCCTCCGGGGCTGACAAAAATTTAGCATTAATGGCAAAACAAGGATATTGAAGAGTAATTCAAGCTTCTTGAAGTCTTGGAACTTCCTTTCTAATTCCACAGCCAAGGCATCCAACTGACTTTTGTAGTTGTGAACCATTTCACCAGAAATGTTTTTGCTTCAGCAAAGAGAAATGGCAGAATCTGTTTTCACCTGCTTGCCTGAAGAACAGGTAGGTTTTGCCTGAAATGATTTAACATGCACATATATTTCATTTTCATGTGCAAAAAAGCTTTCTCGCTGAAGATTGACATACACTTTATTCAACTTTTGCATAATTTCAATGGCAAAAATTAAATCTGCCTTCCACTTTTCATTAACAAATGTGTAACAAATTCACAATTAAAACTTTTTTTTCTTCATTGAGATCCCACACTCACCTTAATATCTTGCCTAAGCTTAGCCAGCGGACACTGTTGTAGCAGAATAATATAATAATATTCAGTTTCTAAATATTCAAGCAGTGTCTTGAACTTCCTGTGGTTAAGTGCCTTGGCTTTTATGAGGTTTATCACGCTGTAACTTGGTTAATAACATGCTTGATATTCAACGCAGCTTTACACATAATTTTCTGATTGATGACATATTTGAAAGGTAAGAGTAAATGGTTAGGATGTTCATCTTTTATTCTATTTTTTATTAACTTTACCAGAACTAAGTTTTTTTTCCAACCAAAGCATTGGCTTTATCAGTTCTTACACTTGCCATCTTGTTCCACACCAAACAAGTTCTTTCAAGACAGCTATTACCAGCATTGAATAAATCATTGCCTGTAGTTGTGTCTTTGAATGGCTAAACACTAAGTAATTCTTTGTTAAGTTCGAAACGAGTGTTTATTCCCCGTATTAATACCAACAGTTGTGCTGTTTCATGTACATCTGTATTTTCATACAATGCAAAAGAGAACCACAAGATGTCTTTGCTTGCATCTCGAAATTGGTGCATGAAATTGTCACTTATTTTTCAACACGCCTGACGACAGTTTTACAATTTTTCTTGATAAAGAAATGATGTCAATTTTTTATTCTACTTTGGACTCAAAATGCTTGCTGCTTCGTACAAGCATTCCTTGTTGAACTCTCTGTCATAAAAGGGATTGTTCCGTTTTAAGATCTTATGGGACAGCACAAAAATGACTTCAGTTGAAGGTTCTTGATTTAAAAACTGCTTTTTGAAAAGAGTTTGCTTCGTCTTGAAATCATTAACGAACTCCTGGCATTTTCTTTTACTCTCTTCGTTCGTTAAATTGAGCTCAAAACCCAAATGTTTTGTTTGGTGGTTTCTTTTTTAGTTGTACTCCTTAAGATGCTCACATACTCACGCCAAAGTACGCAGACTTCTTTGCTCCAGACACTCTTAAAGCAGTATGTATTAGTCAACTAGTCATTAAAAAACAACAATTTGCCTTCAATCTTTCTTGTTTTTTTTTACAGCACTGGTGGTTAAATAAAAGTGTATTTAATTTTAAATTACAATTTTTACACAATCGTTTAAAATGTAAATCGTAAACAGGGGCCACTTTCATTTGAGCTGAATGAAATTTCGAATAGGGATGTTAACAATTAATAAAAAATGATCACTAATTGATTCTGGAGCCATAAGACCAAATACTTGGAAAAAAATGAAGCAAACATTGTTAACAAAGATTATTAACATCGAAATAAGATCGAACATGTACATGCCTACGGGCCGCATAATATCCTCTGACGTGCCACTGCACCCCGCGGGCCATAGTTTGGCCAAAACAAATCAGTGGAACTTATTTTTATTATTTTGGTCTTTGGGCGTCAAATTTTGGTTACGCAATTTAACAACCCTCTCCTGGTGATGTATTTAATGGCGGGCTTTTTGTAAAGCTAAATATCATTTTCCTTGAGGGTAAATGTGTTTACCGTACACTAAACGGATCTGTTGATAAGGTCTTCGCGTCATACAGCTGAAGGAAATATTTTAGCAAACAGAATGTTGATATTTTCTGTTCGTCTGTGGACACAGCCGTGGATTTAAACACTGACTATTTATGTTGTCCAAAGAAGAATATTTTAAATAGTTGTATACCAGAAAGTTCATATCAACGGTATTGCTGCCTCGCAATGATATGCAGGTGATGATTTTGAAACATGAAAAAATGAAATGAAGTATTCTCTGTGCTGTTATGCGTAAAACTATGTTGTAGCCTAGTTTTAATAGTATTTGGCCAAATAATTTATTTTTAGCCAGTCTGAGTGATGATTTCCGAGAGGTAATCTTTAAAACTGGTTTCTGATGCACATCTGATAAGCATCTGTAGCACGGAAAGTTCTTAGAAGAACATTTTGGAAAATGGTAGGGTTGCGTGTAGTATAATTACGCTAACTTTAATTAAGATCGAAACAGTAAAACAGCGGTTCCCAACCTATGGGTTGCAACACCCAAGGGGGTTTCTGGGTTAACAGTGTCGACTAAAAATATATAACTATAATGAAAATTTGCCTTGCAATTAAATGCATTTAACACTAATCCCAAATAGAGAAGTTATAAGATGATTTGTATAAATAGCTATAAGTATAGTCTTTTAATCTATTTTCAACAGCTAGCGTGCCAAAATAATATTCAACAAGTGACTGTCACGTGTTATTCAAAGTATCCTTTGCGATTAGTCTCTAACTGTATAAGATGCCCCGATTCTTACTAATCAACAGGGCAACATTGATTTTCAAAAAGAGGTGTTCGGTTGGCGTATGCGTTTATTATAGTTATCGATTATTTCTTCCTATTCAGACCTGTCGTTAGCTATCATGGTATTCCTGTGTGCGTTTGTAATTTTCGCTTGACTGTTAATAATTAACTAATTATTTTCACATGAACACCATGTCCGGATTTCGCGACGCAGCCATATAATCTTAGACTATTTTTGTCGTATTTAAAATGTCAAAGACGTGCGTTCTTTGGTTGTAGGTTACATGTGTTACTATTATTATTTTAATGGTAATTATTATTCTCACATTTAATTGCATTCGTTGTTTTTTATATTACTATTCACATGGTGTTAAATTATTAAGAAACGTTTATTATTAGTTTGCCAGCAATGGTAAAATTTTTGCAATAGTCCAATTGGAAATAGCAAAGCCAAAAAAATATATTCTTACACAATTGGAGAAAAACTCATCACAACCTGAATTTTGAAGATTGCGAAATTAATTCTTTGGAGATTCCAGTGAAGTCAAAATGAAACAAATATCTCTGTCTGGTAATATTATTTTTCGTCGTATATCAGTATGTTCGCAGACGTTAAAGAGTAGAATTTGAATGAAATCAAGAGTTCACCATTGTTTTCTTTTAAAGTTAATGAATCAACAGATGTAAGCTCGTGTGCTCACTTGTCTGTATTCGTTAAATATATTAATTCAGATGATATCAAAAAAGGTTTCCTAATTGGCAGTGGACTTGAAACTACTACAAAAAGTGAATACATTGTGAAAAATATAAATACGCATTCTTAGACTTGGAGATTAAAGTAAAAAAACGTCTGTGGGGTTTGTAGGATGGTGTGTAATCTATGTTTGGGTCAAAATCAAACTTTTAGAGAAAAGTAAAAGAACTAGCTTCCCAAGCAATGTGATTCACAGGTATGTCCTTGCCAGTAAGACTCTACTAACTCCTCTGCAAGATGTAGTTCAATCTCTGATAAAAATTATAAATTACGTCAAAACTGGAGCTCTTAAAACTCGTCTGTTTCAAGGAATGTGCAAAATCATGGATTCAAAGAACAAGATTCTTCTTTTTAAACTGCTGTAAGGTTGTTGTCGAAATGGAATGTTGTGATCTTGTCTTTGAATTGAAAGATGAAATCAGGTTGTTTTAGTAAGTGCTGTAAGGTCGTTGTCGAAATGAAATGTTGTGATCTTGTCTTTGAATTGAAAGATGAAATCAGGTTGTTTCTGTAAGTGCTGTAAGGTTGTTGTCGAAATGAAATGTTGTGATCTTGTCTTTGAATTGAAAGATGAAATCAGGTTGTTTCTGTAAGTGCTGTAAGATTGTTGTCGAAATGAAATGTTGTGATCTTGTCTTTGAATTGAAAGATGAAATCAGGTTGTTTCTGTAAGTGCTTTAAGATTGTTGTCAAAATGAAATGTTGTGATCTTGTCTTTGAATTGAAAGATGAAATCAGGTTGTTTCTGTAAGTGCTGTAAGGTTGTTGTCGAAATGAAATGTTGTGATCTTGTCTTTGAATTGAAAGATGAAATCAGGTTGTTTCTCTAAGTGCTGTAAGATTGTTGTCGAAATGAAATGTTGTGATCTTGTCTTTGAACAGAAAGATGAAATCAAGTTGTTTCTGTAAGTGCTGTAAGATTGTTGTCGAAATGAAATGTTGTGATCTTGTCTTTGAATTGAAAGATGAAATCAGGTTGTTTCTGTAAGTGCTGTAAGATTGTTGTCGAAATGAAATGTTGTGATCTTGTCTTTGAATTGAAAGATGAAATCAGGTTGTTTCTGTAAGGGCTGTAAGATTGTTGTCAAAATGAAATGTTGTGATCTTGTCTTTGAATTGAAAGATGAAATCAGGTTGTTTCTGTAAGTGCTGTAAGATTGTTGTCGAAATGAAATGTTGTGATCTTGTCTTTGAATTGAAAGATGAAATCAGGTTGTTTCTGTAAGTGCAAGGGAAACATAACCTTTTTGCATACTTTAACGATACAAAATGGTTGAAAAGAGTAGCAAATCTAGCTGATATCTTAGAACAACAATATAGGCTAAATCTCAAACGTCAGGAAAAATAATATGTTGTTTGCATTTCACGATAATTTCAGGGCTTTTGTATATACGCTGCAAAACTGGCGAAGAAAAGTAAATCTTGGAAACATCGCTATGTTTGAAAAACTCTCCAGTGGGGTAGATGAATCTCAATGTGAAATAATTGAAAATTTGAAAGAGGTGATTACTGGGCATATTGAATCCCTTGAAAACAAACTGCAGCATAATTTCCCTGAGCTGAAAGAAATGGAAACTACAATTACATGAAATCCATTCTCTAACTCTAATTCACTTGATGTAGCTAACATTCCTGATTAATTACAAGAGGAATTCTTGGATTTGCCCAATGATTCCTCGGCATGTCACTTTTTCATGAAAAATGTCTCTTAAAATTTGGGCGTGATATGTATAATTCATACCCAAAATGTTACGATGCTCGCCTTCCGAGTTTAAGTTCAATTTGTGTATTGTCATCTGTATGAGAGAGCATTTTAAACTCTTCTTCATTTAAAAACAATAGATAGGAATAAATTAAATGTTAAGAATGACATGAGGATGGAAACAAAAACTTATCAATGAATTTGGAAGCTGGTTTTATGACATGCAAATTTAGCCATCATATTAAATTAATTAATAAACACAATGTAAAATTAAATATGATAAAAAAACTTATTTTGAAAAAAAAACTTTATTGAAATTGTCTATGTTAAATTTCATGGGGGTCGCTATTCACAATGTTTTTATAAAAAGGCTTCGCCACTAAAAGAAAGGTTGGGCACCACTGCACTAAAAGTTTCATTATTTTCTGCGCACACATGCCACACATAATACGAAAAAGACAACAAAAGTTAAGAACTGCTCAAATGAGACCAGCTTCTGGCTGTGGACTTTGACTCACGAAGAACAGAAACTTTAACTTGGTGAATAGCATGGCCTGTCGTAAAATACAGAGAGAAAGAGAGATGAGGGGATGGAGGTGTAGTAGGGGTTTCTCGCTCTCACACATGAATTTTTGGATTAAAAAATTAAATAAAGTCTGCATGTTTAAAATAAAATCACTCCTTAATAATAATAATAATACATTGATAATTGATATAGGAAGTGGGCTCACAGCCCTTTACATGAAAATAATAACATACATTTATAGCGAATGATAAACTAAAATTTTATAAATTTAAACTATCGACCTGTGTCTAATATTTCATTTTTGTCGAAAGTCATTGAAAAACTAGTCTTAAAACAACTTTTTTCTTATCTAAATGACCACACTCTTTTAAGTCCTAATCAGTCGGCCTACAGACCTTCTCACAGCACAGACACCACTCTGTTGAAGGTAACAAATGACCTCCTGCTCGCACTGGATATTATGTTCACAACATCGACTAGGAATCTTGGCTACATTATTTCTGACAACATGTCTATTAACAACTTCATCAATCACATCTGTCGCTCTGCCTACACTGCCATTCGTCAGATCAGCTCAATCCGTCATTACTTAACAGTTAGTGCCACAAAAACACTAGTCTGTGCTCTTGTACTGGCTCGTATGGATTACTGCAATTCTCTTCTGTCAGGTGTGCCAAAACAATGCATTGAAAAACTACAGAAAGTTCAAAATTCAGCTGCCAGACTGGTGCTCAAGGCAAAAAAAACATGACCATGTTACTCCACTTCTTCGCTCACTTCATTGGCTGCCTATACAAGCCCGTATTGATTACAAACTGGCCGTTCTCTGTCACAATTTCTTTTCGGACTCATGCCCATCGTATCTTACTGAACTTTTGTCGGTCTACTCACCCACTCGCAAGCTAAGATCTTCTGCAGACACACGCGTTCTCTCTGTTCCTACGACACGCACCAAAACGTTTGGTGAAAGGTCGTTCTCTTTTTGTGCAGCCAAACAATGGAATTCTCTATCATTACACATACGTAGTATTGAAACAACCAAGTCCTTCAAGACTGCACTTCAAAATTTATTTTTAAAATTGATGAAACAACATTACTTGTAAATGATTAACGTAGCTTATGTATAATGTATTGTAATTTTGTGTGTTTGTTGTGATATGAATGTTAATTTAATACTTATAAGTATGTTATTTCTTTCATGTAAAGCTCTGTGAGCCCAGTTCCTTACTGGGATATAGCGCTATATAAATAATCAATTTATTATTATTATTATTATAAATGTTTATGTCTGACAATCTAGAATGCATTTCTGCTGTATGCCTTTATGTACCCTTATTGTAAATTTAAATGCCATAAGTGTATCCAAAGGTGTAACAATGTAAGGGAGTGGATTCATCCGAGAGACACATTTTTAGGGAGGCTAATTGCTCAGCATTTATTCAAAAATAATACAGAACTGAGCTAAAAAAACAAAGATAATTATAATATGAGAACATATTACCCATTGTCTTCTACATTGTCATGTATTTCACTCTATCAGTTTGTCAGTAGCTCTTGTGGTAAGGACTTTTAAAGAAATGTGCATGCTTCTAATTTTTTTCCTGAAAGTTTGTGAAATAGTTGATTTTTGATCATTCACTACACCAAATCATACCCGTACCTAACACATAAGAAGATATCACACGGCAAACGCGAGATCGGTTTATGGAGAAAACATATAATGTACTTGGCTTATTTTCTGTCATTGTTTTGCTTTTGTTGCAGTTTGTTTGTGTAGCATAAACACACCGAAATAGAATAATATTGGCTCATCTAATGGATTTAGTTCATCCGTTTCTTCACAACTTAATCCAGGGGTGGGCAAACTTTTTTCTACGGAGGGCCGCATTTAAAACTTTATTGTTACGGGCTTGCCGCATATATACTTTGTCTATTTCAATTACAACTTTTTTTAAAAAGTCCCTTAACCTGATGGTCGTAGGGTTCCTAATGTTTCCATTATAAATTACTAATTACAATTTACAACGCATAAAATATGAATTAATGATAAAACCAGGTACTTGTCATTTTATTTCACAATCACACGTGCCAATTAAATTTTAAAATACTAACAAAGGCATTTTCTAATTTGATAATAACATTTTGCAATTCATTATTATTTCAATAAAAGTGTATTGTTACCTGTCATAATAACTATGAAGAAGTAGGAAAATAATTACATAAAAGCTGACCATAGAGTACAATTTTCTTTCATGAGAAGTATGCAGCTGTATAAAAATGTGGATACTCTGCTTGGACTGTGTAAACAGTTTACTGGTTGTAATTTGCACGTCTGCATTCAAATTGCATGCATCTGTTCTTACATTTGTTTATTTTTATGCAATAAAAAACTTGCTCGCAGATGAATGTGGACCCACAGAGGGACAAAAGTTTGGCAGCAAAGTTTTTTAAAGTGTGGAAATGCTGCTGCCAGCAAACATCCATAAAACTCCTGAAGAAGAACTGACTTGAACTTCCCATTTAGATCATAATCTGCTTGTAGGTTAAGCAACTCTAATTGTATAGCATCTTGGGTGAATCAGCTTTTACACTAAATGGCGAATTTAGGATATAGAAGAGTAGTTCCAGGTTCTTGAAGTCTTGGAACCTCCTTTCAAATTCCACAGACAAAGCTGTGTCCTGTACATTGGTACTTTCGTCCAATGCAAGAGAGTACAACCGAAAAGTCTTTGCTTGCATCTCGAAGTTGGTGCATCAAATTGTCACCACCTTTTTGAAAAAGTCTGACTACAGTTCTCCTTGATAAAGAAATGCTATCAAATTGTGTTTTCTTTTATGGACACATAATACTTGCTGCATGTGACAAGCATTCCTTGATGAGTTCGCTTTCAGAAAAAGACTTGGTCCGTTTTACAATCTTATGGGACAGCACCAAACTGGCTTCAATTACAGCATCTTGACTAAAAGACTGTTTGGTGAAAACAGTTTGCTGCATCTATAAATTATTACGCAACTTTTAGCAATTCCTTTCTCTCTCTTCGTTCGTTAATATGTGCCCGAAATCCAAATGTTTTGTTTGGTAGTGTTTTGTATTTTATTTTATTTTTTCAATTATTTTTTTTGGTATTCCTTAAAGACGCCAAGACTCACGGCACAACAAGCAGACTACTTTGCTGCCAACCCTCGTGAAGCAATATAAAGCGGTCCATTCGTCATTAAAGACACGACAATCGTCCTCAATCTTTCTTTTTGGCAGCACTCTTGGTTAAATAAACGTCTATTTGTTTTTAAATTACAATTCACTTCTGGTTGAAATGTAATGCAGTTTTGAATAGGTATGTTAACAATAAATGACTAATGATCACTAATCAATTCTGGAGCCATAAAACCGATTAAATATGCCTAGATTGAAATCAAATACTGGGAATACATTTTTTAAAATATAGCGAAAATTCTATATGACATCGACATAAGATCGCTACATGTACATGCCTACGGGCCGCATAATATACTCTGGTGGGACGCATGTTGCCCGCGGGCAGTAGTTTGCTTTATCCTGACTTAATCCATTTAGCCTCCTTGATTCTTGTAAAATAGTTCCTTAATTGCATTGTGTGAGACATACGTCTCTGGTTTAGCTGGTTTTCAACTAGTTTTGCCAGCTAATATTCTCTCTTGTTTCCTTAGTAAGTAGAGTGACAAAGTATCCGCTGAACAGTATCGAAGTTTTTAAATCTGTGATGGAGACGACAGTTTGTAGAATGCCTTTTTGCTTTCGGATTGCAATATGGACTGGTTCTACCTCTGTTTTCTTTGCTCGTACATAAATATCCACAAGGATCTATTAATGCGCTCCTTTTGACCAAGCTTGTGGATCACTATCCTATAGCCATTCCTCCCCTCAGTTACAGATCATCCGTGAATATGTTTATAGTGTTGTCGGGGTAGGCAGTCACTATTTTTTTTTAACCAACTCCTCAAACATTAGCCTAGTGGCATGTAGCTTTCTGTTGTCTCCTCGTTTATGATAGACGGAGAGGGAGCTTAATTGGGACAGATATGGGACACTATCGCAAGTTTGAAGTGATTTCGTCTCAGTTTGAATCAAGGGTCGGCGAACATTTTTGCCATTATCCAAAAGTATAAAAGTTTACGTTGACATTACCCCCGAAGGTGCAAGGTTGTTCCCACACAACAAGGAGGTTCGGGGGAGCGTTTTAAGCCCCCCCACCCCTCAAAAGGGTCTGGGTCTAAGCCCCAGCCTAAAATGAATCAAGTGTCTAAATTTGAATCTGCAAAAGTTTATGCTTAGACATTATAACTCAAAACGACACGTATGATTCATAATTAAAGGGATTTATTAAATCAATTCTAAAAGAAGTCAAATATAATGTTATAACGGTTGTAGGCCTAACAGCACTGGCCATTCTTTTATAATGATATATCGATCATAATGCGATAAAGTTTGATAAACACAAAGTTACGTACAATTTTTAAGATGACAATATCAATTTAATATCGATTATTTTAAAACATAAATGTTTCTTCCTTAAATCTCTTTAATTAAGATGAGAAAAGATGTTGCTTCATTTTAAAAATAATTAGATCTAAATCCGTGATTCCCAAAGTGGGCGCTAGCGCCCCCTCGTGGGCGCTGAAGCGTTCCAAGGGGTCGGTGAAGGCAACGGGTCAATTTGGGGAGGGGGGCGCTGACTAACTGTAAGGGAGCGGTGAAAGCTTAAATAAAACAACCCCGTAAAAACAAAGTTTTTGACTATGAATCCCTTACATATGAGACATAACTAAAATTATTGATTATGTTCAAACGCGACAAACATTTACAGACTGACACGGAGGGATATCCCCTGGCTTTAAAACCGGGGGAAGGGACGGCTGGGGGTGTGGACATCGACGGGTGGCGTGAACGCGTCAACTCAACTGGCACGTGAGAATTATTATTTGATAAATATTTGCAAACTGATTCCAAAAAGTAACTACAAATAATGGTTTTAAATTCAAAAGCCGCTACCAACAATTCTGGATGTAAAAGGAGATCCTGAAGTATGGGCTGTAATTTAAAATTTCTTAATTTTATTTTCTCTATCAAATATAGTGGAAAGTAGTTTCAGTGCGGTAACGTATTAACAAAAAAAAACGTAATAGTGGAAGCTTTTAAACCTTAAAGTAATATAGTTTGTTTACGCTGATGGTATTGTGAAGTTAGTCACAAAACTTTGCTATCCAAACCAAGTATCAAATTACACGATTCAACAAAATCTTCTCGATTATCTTCCCGTGGCGTTGTCCAGCAAAGACTCATTGCTTTTTTGTCACCATTGTAAATCTCATTTGATGTCAAAAAAGACAACTTGTCCATCTGCATCGTACTGGAACAATCTTAATCCTGGAGTGATTCCACCTGATATCGCAAATTTAACACCAGTGGAGGTTCATTTGCTATCTCGAATCCTATCTTTTCTTGAAGATCATAAAGTATGATTGTGTGTTTGGACAGTACGGCTTCAAAGGTCAAGGAATTTTGTTTGCTCAGGATATCTTTGAGGTGACAGAAAATCTGCCCACCATGTTACGGCGATCTCCTGATTCTGCTGGCCTAATCGTTGTAACTGAGTCATTAGACAAATTTGACATAACACGAGAATTCGAGATCTCTCATGACAGTGTAAGCAACGCAATAGAATGGTTGAAAGAAAATAATCCTCTTTATTGTGATGTATGGGTGTTGGGGGAGGAGGGAAGGGTATTTGTGGCACTTTACTACCCAAGGGGTGTCATATATGATCTTTCAATGATTTACGGGGGCTACCTTGATTACGTATTGTTGTTACTGGGAGTTTCAAATGGAAAATGTATTAAGTACCTAAGTTCATTCCGGGTAGAAAGGCAATTGGTCATCCATGCCATTATGTCATCTCACATTAGTAGCTAATTATTTACAAACTGTCTCTGGTACGCCAGTCTTTTCGATGTGTGCCTAATGCCAACATTCAGTTATTACGGTCTGTAGTTTGGAAACTATCGCTTGCATTGGCTGCCCTCAGCACCTACCATATTCTAAACACCAGGATAATCTCCCTTCAGCAGCTACCATATTTCAAACACCTGGATAATCTCCCCTCACCAGCTACCAAATTCTGAACACCTGGATACTCTGCACCCCTACCAACACTCTTGTGTTATAACAGTCAGGTACCCGTGTGGAGCTAATGCCTTGTATTATAATAGTCAGGTACGCGTGTGGAGCCAATACCCTGAAATCATTTTGAAATATAATTATAATCTATTACTACAACCTCAACTTTTCAAATAATTAAAAAAAACTGCTTCATATCGGTAGGCAATTGAGAGATAATTAAAATCTATATTAAAATAGTTTGTCAATCAGTTGAATCCCTTAAAATTGCTTTATTTTTTGTTGGTGTTAATTATCGTTTTCATATAACGTCTTATAGAATTGTATGATTTTCGTGCTTAGAGATTGACACTGTTTGAGAACCACTGGACCGAATTATGTTTTCGTTTTATTTCATGTTTGTTTGTTTTAAAATAAATATTTTATGGTCATGAATATTGTTCAATAACACGATGAGCGAGATGTGTAGTGTCCTTCTATTATATTGAACTAAAAAAAATCCTTAAATAACTATAACTACGTCCCTAGGGATAGAACTGATGGTGAAGTGAATTATATTTTTAAAAAAACAACTTTTTTTTTAAATTTCGCACCCATATTCGGAAACGCTTTTACCTATATGAAATATTTCTTCGTTTGATTAGCAATGAAAATTCGCACCCTGACCTCAAAATATATTAAGTGAGTTCACCAGCAGCGCATTGTGATACTTGATGTAAATAGTGAAGCGCAAACATGTGTGCAGTAGTACATGTATCATAAGAGGGGCAACTCCTGAACTTTATTTAAATACGGGTTCATCAAGGGTTGACATCTCGAAGAATCACACTCAGATTTGATTGTGATTACTTATTTAATTAATTCACTAAATTATGATATTGATGTCATTGCATATCTGATCGACTGTTAATGATATCTTCAAACTGGACCTGATACTTTTGTTGTTTGAATAAATGTTTAAAAAACATAACGACGCTGTTTGTTCTACTTGGTTTGATTTGTGTTCAGGTGAAGTGTCTCTGGGAGAAATGACCAATTTTAATCAACATGTGGACACATTTCCTTGCGTCCACTCCACAAAACAGTGAGATCAACTCCCCAACAAGGTGTAACAATTATTGCTGAGACTTATTTTAAGTATTGTGATACTATACCATCCTGGTTAGAAGCATACTCAGTAGTCATTACATTTTATCACTATTTTAGGAATCGAAACTTAGTGGCATGCCACTTCAATAGTAACATCGGATCATTAACAAACGCGATGAGGTATTGTATTTTTAAAAGATATATATCAAACATATGCATATTTATTTATTAGTTTAATTTTTTATATCTTAATTACTTAATAGGAACTTTTCTATATACGGACTAAAAATAATAATTACTAACATAAGGTTTATAGAATTGATACATAATATAAATTTGGCTTATACAAATTTACTATTTCCTGAATTTCCTGTATCATAAACTTGAAAATTTATATTTAAATGCGGTTTCATTTTAACTTGTGAATTACTTCCCTTTATAACAAATCTGTCTTTAATATGGCTCGTTTTATACAAGGAGGTTTGATTAACAAACCTCCTTGGTTTTAAAAAATAAAAACTCTAGGGCGGGATAACTCCCAAGAAAAAGATTTTAAAAATGATTTGAAACATTTTCATTTTCAAATAGAAAATACGACCTTAATGGGAAGGGGGAAGCTTTGTGACGTTAAATTGGAGGGGGTGGGTCTAAGTTTTTGTGACAACGTGTGACTAACAAAAAGGGAAGGGGGTGAAAAATCGGCCAGATTTGTGACACGTCATTTATTGAAGGCACCATAGGGGAGCAATTGTTCAATTTTGCACGGAGTGGTTGAAAGGATAAGTCTGGCTCTGCCCCACTTGTACGTCTGCAGAGCCATGGTGTGTGCGTACAATCTGTGTACGTCATAGTGAGTACCCAGAGCTTGTACTGAGTCCATGCAAAGTGTCTTGATTCGGTGCGTATTATATTGATGATTTTTTTGTACAAATATATTCCAGATCGTTGCGCATTATGTTAAACATGTTTTACGAGACACAGATAAAATTTTGGATTTTTGGATTGTAGTGCGATGCGTATCACTATTATAATGAACATCCTTTTAGTTATGTCTCGTACATAAAGGATTTATAGTCAAAAACTTGTTTTTTTATGGTTTTGTTTTATTCACTTCTATCTTGTCCCTCTTGATTCCTTTCTTAACTTCCTTATTTGCATCTGCATACTCCTTCTGGGACTTGAACTTCTGTGCTCGGATGCGGCTGTTATTCACTTGTGATTTCTTTCTTTTTATGTCATCTATTTTACTAAGTGTACCTGGTCTTATCCATTCTTTGTGTTCCCTTTTCCTGTTTCCTAGCACTTCATGGCATGTTGACTGGACTGTTTCTTTCATGCTTTGCCACTTGCCTTCGGTGGTCTCGTCTTCGAGTATTTCATGTAGGGCTTGGGACTTATTTGATAGCGAGATCTTGAATTCTTCCTTTTTGGCTTGGTCCTTCAGGAAGGAGGTATCATACCGAGTCCTGTATGCTGTTTGCTCGGTATAATGTCTCTTTAACTTTAATTTCATCCTGGCCACAAGAAGATGGTGATCTGAGGCAACAGCAGCTCCCCTCTTTACATGTACTTCTTGGAGAGATCGTCTTAATTTTTTACAAAATCATACATGGTCTATTTGGTTCATCGTTCTCATGTCCGGTGAGACCCATGTAGCTTTGTGAATTCTCTTGTGCTGGAAAATACTCCCCCCTATGACCAGGTTTGCTGTGGCACATAGGTCCGCAAACCTTTCACCATTGTCGTTCATCTAGTCTATCCCTTACTGTCCCATAACCTCTTCGTACCCTGCGTTGCTATTGCCAATCTTGGCATTAAAGTCTCCCATGAGGATGACTATGTTCCTCCGTGGGTGAACCTGGACTATGGTCATTACTCTATTGTAGAATTCTTCTTTGTCTCTTTCATCACGTTCATTAGTTGGTGCGTAGCATTGGATAACATCTAGGTTGATGCTTCGTTTTTTTATCCAAGAGGTTGTTAAAAGAATTCTAGGTCCATGCGCCTCCCATCCAATGAGTGCTCCTTGTGCCGCTCTTAATAGCATCATAGAAACACCCAGGGTATGTGGGGCATTGTCTTCTTCGTGTCCCGAAAATATCACCATCTCACCTGAGATTAGTCTCTTCTGTCCCAATCCAGTCCATCTTGATTCATTAATCCCGAGAATGGTGATCTTATAGCTCCTCATCTCAGTGGCTATTTGTGCAGCTTTACCAGCCTAGTACATGGTGCGGACATTCCAAGCTCCAATGACGGTTTTAGTCCTGGTAGAAATGATGGTTGTCGGCCTAATAGCTTCCAGGTTTTGGCTTTCACTATTTGGCATCATATTTTCCTTCACAAGGGATCCATCCTGTCTCAGGACTGAAATGTCTTTTGCTACTCTTTTCGGTGTTTTTGTAACTATGTTTTTTTACACGGCAGGGTTGTTGACCTAGCGCGCAACCACTTGGGGGATAGCCCCTTACAGCTCAATGGGTAGCTGCCTTTGTTCAAGTTGGGTCCCTAGCCTTTGTGGTTCCCTCCGCTTCCTACAAGGCAGTAGGGCTAATTTTGGTCCACCCCGGGTATTTTATTTCCCCGGTACCCTCCATATCTGGTGGGCTTTCCCCTATCCACCGGCTGGGGAGGCGCTCGATAGAAGATCAGCATCTCCCACGAGATTTTATTGAGACACGCTAATATTTACAACACTGTTTTAGCATTATTTCTATGTTGCATTAATTGTACGGTATTCCATTGAGGAGAAGGCGTTGGAATTATATCGGTCATGTTCTTCGAATGGACGAGAGAAGACTAACACAGCAGGCCTTCATATGGACACCAAAAGGCAAAAGAAAACAAGGCAGACCAAAAGAAACCCTACGTAGAACAATCAAAAGAGAAAGTTCAACCATGGGTCTAAGAAATAATCAAGACCTAATACAATTGGCGACGGATCGTCGTAAATGGAAATCAATGACTTCTGCCCTAAGTGCCGTCATCGGCCCGAGAGGAACTAACTAACTAACTAACTATTCCATTGAGCAACTGAAAATGTGATATATATATAAACATATATATATATATATATATATATATATATATATATATATATATATATATATTTATATATATATATATATATATATATATTGCAATGAATATAGTTGTTTAGAAACAGGCGAGATAATTTGTCTATAGCACATGTGCAAACAATCGGTTAAACATACCTTTTGTGGGGTGCTTTTAGAAATTTGTCCATGTTGTCATCACTGTCAAGATAATTTCCCTTCATGTTGATAGGTTCTGAAAACAGAGAAACGAGAGTGTGCGATTAATGGCAGTGTCAGTAGTGTGGACAATAATGTCAAATTAATATTATTTATCACCTTTAATAACATAACACGGAGATGGAGTCTTTACCAGAAGAACAGCTCTATTTTTAGGGCTGTACTTCAAACCAATGTTTATTTAAAACTAAAACTGTCACGGTCAGATGTTGTGGGGTGGGGATGTCTTAGCATACATGGGGCGAGCGTGGGTCAACGGGCTGTGAACACGCCTGTTCACGTGGAACGGGGGGTGAACTCAGGGTACGTGGGAGCTGTAATCAGAGTGTGACTGAGGCGGTAAAAATGGGGCCTTATATAATAAGAACACAGTGTGTATGACAAGGAGAGCTGAGTTGCTGAGGGACAGGCATGGTGTCAAGACTGAACGGTAGAGAGGGGAGTTTTTTTAACGGTGTCCGATACGGTCTAGCTGGGCCGAGGACGATTGACTGTTAAGAGTAAAAGACTGTGTGGACTCTGGGTGGCATGAAGATCAACCATAACATTACCAATTGTACTTGATTATACATGTTGGAGATTTCATGTCATTAACGTGCTTGAACTAAAACCCAGTGTTGTGATTCATTTTACCCGTCCAGTCGGGTAATTATCTGTGGCCAAGGGGGACCCCAACCCCTAGACAACGACTCCGCCACAGTGGGGGCCCGTTCAAACTACCGAGCCATCGGTTCGAGTCAACGCAGCGAATCAAAGTACGTCAAGAGAGAAACGACGTAAACACATCAACGAAGTGGTGTGTACAGAGTTGGCCGTACTAGCCATGACATCAAGATCATCACAAGAGCGTAGGGCTTACGCTTCGTAACGACGAGACCAGAACCAGAGACAAAGACAGTCGTAGCAGTGGTGTTGCATACAGCCGTAGCAGTGGTGTTGCAGACAGCCGTAGCAGTGGTGTTGCAGACAGCTGTAGCAGTGGTGTTGCAGACAGCCGTAACGGTGGTGTTGCAGACATCTATAGCGTTTGAATTGCAGACAGAAGCAGCAGTGCGGAGACATACAGATGGCGTCGCGGAGAGCTCCAGGAGCTGCAACGTTACCAGAACAGAAGAAGAAAGATATACAAACTGTACCGGGGTATTCACGTTTCAGAAGTACCCTTGTTTCAGGTTGGAGAAAAACATTAATAAGTGACAGTGAAGTCGGTGACTTTGTGATTTTCTCACGTATAGATATTGATACTCCCCTGGTGTAACGTGATTTTTCTTATGTATGGTTACTATTTGTGTGGCAATTTCTATCAATAACAGGAAGTACAACTTAATTTCTAATATTAAATTATTTATGTATATGATAAACCCTAAAATTGTATTGTTGAGATAGTAATGGTTATATTGGGTCCCTAATACAAAACGATAAGAAGAGGGTAGCCGTAGAGATTGTGACCGTAAAGTGACGAGTGACAGAAAGCTGACAGAGAGATGGGATTGCCTAATTTAGAGGAACTTAAACAAAGGGCCCGGTAGCTAGGATTGGAAGGGGGGGCAAAGAAATGGCTAATAGAGGAGCACAGGATAGCTCATGAAGAAGAGCGGACTAAAAGGAAGAGCGAGGAAGAGACGCGCAGGAGGGTGGAAGATGAGGAAAGACAAAAACGAAAAAAAGAAAGAGCTCTTAAGATGGCGGAGGAGTCAAGAAGGTTAGAAATGGAGAGAAAAATAGAATTAGAAATGGCCGACGCATTGTATAGAGTAGTTTGAGAGGCAGACAAGATAGGTACAAATACTAACATTCTGACTACTCAAACCATTACGGGACCAAAGAAAAGATATAAATCTAGAAACAAACAGCGGACTGAGAAACCGGAATGGCAATATCAAAAAGAGGTAGTAGAAGGTCTGAATAGAGAGTTCCCCAAAAGAGGTACTAAGTCCTCTACTAAAAATATTGCGGTAAAACTGCTGATGCTAACAAAAAGAAAGGAAGTAGGAAAATAAGTAGAGAATTAACAATGGGGACAACGGCAAAGCAATCTGACCACATAAGGGTAGAACCTGAAATGAGATTTGTACAAGAGATTGATTACAAAGAATTTGTAAGGAAAGTTGTTGAGGCCAAGGAAAACATTCCTGAGCAGAGAATAAAGATGGTCAAGCAGCTATAAGAGCCTTAATAGCAGAGACAAAGGGTCAAATTAAGGCGGAAGAAATAGAAGTTAAGAATGACGGTAACGAGAATGCAGCGGGTACCGGAAATGCTGAGAAAGACACACGAAGGGAATTCGACAAAGAAGATGAACAAACAGAAAAGGAAATTAGGTTGCTTAAAAACAGGGAGGCCGAAAATCAAACACTATTAGACTAGTTAAACCACGGCAGGGAAGAAAGTAATAAACTCATTAGTGAGTTGAGAAATAATATGGCCCTTAAAGAGAACGAATTAAAGGAACACAAAGAGACAGTAAGTAAACTAGAGTCAAAATTGCGCAATGTTGAAACTAGACTAACAGATCTTGAGAAAGTGGACAGATTAAAAATAGAGGAAACTGAAGTTGAGGCAAGGAACTTACTAGGTGTAGAATTCATATTTAAATTTAATTGAGCTTAATCAAATTAGAACAATTAAACACACTTTAACAAAATTACACATAACTTATAGTATCATAATAATAATAATAATAGTATTAACAGTAATTAGTAATAGTAATAGTCTTAAGCCTTAAAATTAAACCTAGCCTAACACTAACCCGAAAATGAGAATTTTCATCTTAGTCTTAGTAATAACCACACTACTTTTAAGGACATTAACGTCAACCAACAAACATCCTAAAAATCAGAGTAATATATCAATAATTATAAACCACCACAACACAAAGCACACTGACTACACCTCTATCTTAAGCACAATAAAGGAGATCTCCTTCAAACATTGGAAACATAAAATATGTAGATATAAGCAAAAACACTTAATCTTAATTTTGCTCCTCTCAGGCGACATAGAACTTAACCCAGGCCCAGTATCATCTAAATGTCAAATTTGTATTAAGGCATGCACTACCAAACAAGGAACCATTCAGTGTGACACCTGCAATGAATGGTACCACATTGCATGCCTGCATTCTAACACACCAAAGCACAAAGCAATAGGCCTAAGAAATAAATATGCATCTTGGCACTGCATACATTGTGGGTTGCCCCAAATCAGTTCAGATTTATTTAACTATAAGGACCTTATCACCACAAACTCTTACAGTGTTTTGGCTAATCCTTTTATAAATAAACCACTAGATAAAATGAAACCTACCACACAAACCCATAAAATTACCCATAAAAAATCTAATAATAATAATAATCAAAACATTCTCAAAACACTAATAGTTAATTTCCAAAGCTTAAAAAATAAAATTCCAGATTTAGAACTACTTATAAAAACAGAAGAACCAGACATAATTGCTGGTTCTGAAACTTGGTTGAACCCCAACATATATAACTCTGAGATTTTAAACACCAATTATAATATTTTTAGGAAAGACAGACCAGACAATTATGGAGGAGTGCTACTTGCAATTAAATCAAATATCATAGCTGAAGAAATTACTACACAGCAAAATTTTAATATAGAGTCTATTTATTGTAAAATAATTACACCAAACTCATCCCCACTTATTGTAGGCAGTATATATAATGAACACTTTTTAGACACTATAAACAACATAAACCTAGAAAAGCTAGTAAAAACAGCAACAAAGAAAAATAAAACACTAGATGTATTCCTAACAAATAGACCTGGACTAGTGTTAGACTATAAAATAATTCCAGGACTGTCCGACCATGATATTGTTAGGGTCACCAATACAATAAAAACTAAAATTAATAAGATACCTAGAAGAATAATCTATCTTTGGAATAAATGTAATTCAATAAAACTACACCAATCAGCGGCTAACTTCCAACAAACTTTCCTAAGTAAATTTAACACAAATAGCCCAGTAGAAGAAATTTGGAAAGATATAAAAACAAATCTAAAACTATAATGGACGAGAATGTTCCAACAAAACTAACATCAAATAAAATTAACAAATGCTTGTTCACTTCTAGATTGAAAAAGCTATGCAAACTAAAAGAGAACTTATTTAAGAAATATAAAGCTACCTATTCATATATGATACACAAAAAATACTTAAAGATTAAACACTTGACACAAAAACTTAGTCGAAACCTCCAAAATGAATATATAAACAATGTAATTACCAAAGATAACAATAAAAACTTATGGTCCTTTATCAAATCTAAAAAAATGGAACCTTCAGGAATAGCCACACTAAAAGGCTCAAATAATAAAACCTATAATGATAATGAAACTAAAGCTAATATCCTTAACACATATTTTGCATCGTCTTTTTCTGCCTCAGGCGACAAGGAAGTTTTAATAAATTTAAATAAAATGGAGGAAATAGGTAACATAACTGTAGATGAGATAGGTATACATTCACTCCTAAAAAACTTAAAAATAAACAAAGCTACTGGCCCAGATGATTTGCCTGCAAGATTATTAAAAGAACTAAGCAATGAACTGTCCCCAATCCTTGTAGTTCTCTTTCAAGCCTCTCTAAACCAGGGTAAAGTGCCCCAGGATTGGAAATTAGCTAACGTAACTCCACTCTTTAAGAAAGGGGATAAATCAGACCCTGGTAATTACAGGCCTGTATCACTTACTAGTATCACCTGTAAATTACTAGAACACATAATATATAGCACAATAGTTAACCACCTTGACAAATATAATGCCCTATGCCCACATCAACACGGCTTTAGAAAAAACAGATCATGTGAAACACAATTAATAGGTTTAATAGATGAACTATCAAAAGGATTGGACAAAAATGATCAAATAGATACAATATTACTAGACTTCTCAAAAGCATTTGACAAAGTTCACCACCTTAGTTTACTTAAAAAACTTAACTACTTTGGAATCTCAGGTTCCTTACATCACTGGATCCAAGACTTCCTTTTGGGCAGGGAGCAAACTGTAATAATTAATGGATCTAAATCTGCACCAATAAAGGTTAACTCAGGAGTTCCACAAGGAACTGTGCTAGGTCCCTTACTCTTTTTAATTTATATAAATGATTTACCCAACAACATCTCAACAGGTACAAAAGTTAGGTTATTTGCCGATGATTGTATAATCTATAGAACAATTAAATCAGAACAAGATAGCACAATTTTACAAAAAGACTTAGATGAATTGATAAAATGGGAAACTAACTGGAGTATGTCTTTCCACCAAGAAAAGTGTCAACTGTTAAGAGTAACAAAGAAAAAGAAACAAATAAATTCAAAATATTACATTCATGGAAAAGAACTGACCCAAACTAAAGATGCAAAATACTTAGTAGTCTTAATAAATGAGAAACTATCATGGAATCCCCATGACAATGAAGTTATTAAAAAATCAAACAAAACCTTAGGCTTTATAAAAAGGAACTTTAACAAATGTAATAGAGATATAAAACTAAAATGCTACCTCACTTTGGTGAGACCTGTACTAGAATATGCATCTTCTGTATGGGACCCATCCACCAAAGAAAACATTGATAAACTAGAACAAATTCAAAAAAGAGCTGCCAGATTCATTACTGGAGAATATTCGAAACTGACAAGAATAACACCATTAGTTAAATCATTAAACCTTGAAACACTAGAGGATAGAAGAACAAAGAGCAAAGTAGTAATCATACATAAAGCAATTAATTCTAATTTAGAAATACAACACAAAGATAACTTAATACAACCCTCAGATAGACATAAGGATAAAAACACCTTTCTTATTCCGTATGCAAGAACAAACACATACAAGTTTTCCTTCTTCCCGTCCGGAATTCGGGCGTGGAATGGGTTGCCTGAAGAATCCAGGAAAACCAACACCTTATCAACATTTAAATCTCTAATACAAATGCAGGACTAAACACAAACCATAGATAAGCGTAGGACGCAATAATCTTCTGTATAGAAGGAGCGTCTGTAAACAGATAAGATAAGAATGAAAATTGCCGAAAAAGATAAACTTCTAGATCAAATTGAGAAAATCTTGTTGGATCAAAGGAACTAAGGACAACGACGATATTTGAAAAAAAGTAGACTATTACCATCCCGGGAGCGTACTCAAAGTCTCCAAAAGTTTCATGGCGATCGGGTGAATGGTTTAGTCAGCTATGATGGACATGCATACATAGGCTATATACATACATAAAGACTTTCATTTATATATATATATATATATATAGATTACTAATGCTTTGTATGGAATAAACATGATTTCAGTTAAATTTACTTTCATATCGTCAAAAGAGCAGTTATTGAACCTTATTTTCATAATATTATCACACAAAATAGATGTTCTCGTACCATTTTCATTATTTTCATTGTGTACTTTAATGGTACTTTGATGCATATTAATTACTAATTTAACTGTAAGTTAATCTTTTCTTTTAAGTAGGTATATTGATCATTACCACGGTGTAAATACTTTGAGGATAATGATGAAAATACCATTGAAATTTTAGTAAGAAGTGATATCTTTTTAAAAACAACATCACTTTCATTACAATAACTATTATTGCGAGATTAATCTATAAATTTAAAAAAAACAAATATCAAACATACATACATTCATACATGCATACATACATACATATACATATATACATACATATACATACATACATACACACATGCATATATACATACACATACATACATACATATAAACATTCATACACATGTTTTGTAAAATATATCATTTAACCCACTTTTTCTATATCCCCACATTATGTTTCCTGTCTTTATTTCTAGAGATTAGATCATTTATTTGCCAAGTATATTTAGGATTGATCTATTCGCTAAAAACGTATGTGAAACAAAGATATACATTTTAAGGGAAAAAGTGATATTGGTATCGTGGACAGAAAAGAGTTGACATAATAAGTTTAAAACTTTCAGGTTCATGTGAACTAAGTTTGGTCTCGATATGTCCATCAGTACAGTAGCCAATGATCAGGGGCGGATCAAGGTTGCACGGGGCCCCTGGCTGTAATTCCACCTGGGACCCGGTCTAGCCACCTTTATTAAACAATATAATACGTTTGGGCCCTTAAATCATTGGGGCCCCCAGCCTTAGCCCAATCAGCACCCCTTAATCCGCAATACCCAATGATTATAATATAATAGTTTAGTTAATTGGTGAGAAGAGCTAAGGCTTAATAGTATAGAAAAGGGACACTAAAGTAAGTGAGTCAAGAAAAATTAAAAAAAAAGAATTACGGGAGTATCAAATTCTATATAAACTTAAAACAAGATTGTAAATATTGGATATATTAGAAAACATTTTATAAGATAATTATTAAAACCAAAATCTTTAACTTCTCCCTTTTTACTCATGAGTTCTTTTCATTTACAGAATAGCTCTCCTCATAAAATTGACTCACTATCTTAAGGGTACTAAATAAAGTTAACTGACGAATATATTTTCGATCCCACATGGTTATACTATTCAAAGTAATGAAATATTTTTTGAAAAGCAGCAATAAGAACTAACGCCCAATAACTGCTAATATCAAAGCGCTAATAAACTTAATTATTCTAAAAGAATTTAAAGAAACTAACCCAGTCCTATTTAAAATGCTTACAATAAAATGTGCGCACCGATTTTACTCTTTGAAAGTTAATTGAAAGCCGTTCGCTTAAAAGACAGTCTTGTTAAATCTCCAATAAAAATGCATGACCAAACAAAAACCATAGATAAGCGTAGGACGCAATAATATTCTGTATAGAAGGAGCGTCTGTAAACAGATAAGATAAGATAAGATAAGAATAAAGTGCCGCATCAAAAATAACTCCACTTTTCGATTATCTTCATAGGGAGTCTTAATATTTGTCTCTTTATTATACGCAGGGCCGGCTTAAGGGGATTGGAGGTCCTAGGCGAAGTGAATTCGGTGGCCCTAAATGTTATAGAAAAAAAAATTAATATGGAAAGAATCTTGCGCGAGGCCCCCACTAATGAGGAGACTAATCAGAGGCCCAAGGCGGCTACCTAGTTTGTCTATGTCTAAGGCCATCCCTGATCATACGATTTAAATTTAAGTCTTTAATGCAATTGATATAGGTACAAAAAGGAATGCAATAATGTTTTTTAAATTATCATTTCAGATTTTGTTTCTGAAAAATTAACAAATTATTTACCAAATTCAAAACAAAAAAAGATTCATCGGGTTGTTTATGGGAAACTATGACTAAAAAAAATAATTTAAAATGGCTTACAAAGGAATGACCATGACATATTCAATTCGCAGCCCAACGTAATTAAGTGCTTCTTGGTTTCAATGTATTGAGTTTAATATTCTTCTGTTAATAAGTCGGGTAGTCAAATTTTAAAATGAAAATCTGTTTAGCTTGTGTAAAAAAATACAGATTTGGTCTTAGGCCTTTATATGCATGTTAAGATAATTGATGCTTAACTTTAATAAGTAAATTTAAAAGAATGAGCCAGTAAAATGAGCAAGAAAAAATTAAGTTGGAGAAAAATATATCTATTAAAAATTAAATCTACATTAAGAATTAAGAACACGCAAAAAATTTGTAGGAAAAAAAAAGTATAAGTGCTCTACTTTACGATTAAGTTTATTTGACTTTGGCCATTTCTTTCCACATAAAATTTCATCAAATTAGTATTTGTTTAAATTAAATTTTCAGTTATTATAAAAAACATAACAAATTTCGTAACTTGAAATAAAGTTCATTCATCGTGTGACAAATTTAATGAAATAGTTTTAACCCAACTATAATATAAAAATGACACGTAAAAAGGCCACTGCTTTGTACCGCAAAGTGAAACTAAATTTGTATGTTATTAAAAATAATATAATAGTCCAAGTCACTGGATATATGGATGTGGAACGCTGAGGAACGATGTACAGCAGTCTATGGCAATTAACAAATCGTGTGGTGATTAGCACTGTAAAAAATATTATATGAAGTCATTGTTTGATTTTATACTTAATACAAGGTGTGCATCAAAATGTGTGCCAATTAATTACAAATTAAAGACGCGCTGTAAAAATTATTGTATATTGTGGTGAGTTCCACTCAAGGGATTGTTCCAATATAATTCTCAGAGTGGCAATCTGGTCAGTGCATGATCTATCTTTTCTAAAACCTGCTTGTTGGTCTCTAAGATGGGTGTCTATTGCGTCCCTCATTCTGTATAGCAGCACTCTGTTAAATACTTTGCTTGGTATGGATAGCAGAGTTATTCCTCTATAGTTGGAGCAAGAGCTAAGATCTCCTTTCTTTGGGAGCTTAATGAGATGTCCTTCTTTCCACTCTATCGGAATCTGTTCTTCCTCCCATATTTTCTTGAAAAGAATGTGTAGCATTGCAGAGCTAGTCGTAATATCTGCTGTCAAGGCTTCTGCTGGTATTCTGTCTGGACCAGCTGCTTTGCCTTTCTTTAGTTGTTTAATTGCTCTGTTTATCTCTTGTTTTGTGGGTATGCTGCAGTCTATTTCTAGGTCTTGTTCCGCTGGCTCTATGTTGAGTTTGTATTGTGGGGCTGGTCGGTTGAGGAGTTCTTCAAAATGTTCTATCCATCTTTTTTTCTGACCCTCTTCATCAGGTATAGATTTCCCATCTTTAGTTTTAACAGGTCTCTCTGGATTTTTGAACTTTCCGGATAGCTTTTTTATTGTACTGAATAGTTCTCTTGTGTATCCATGGTAAGCTGCCTCTTCTGCTTCAGTTGCTAGTCCTTCTATGTATTTCTTTTTATCTGACCTTATACTACGTTTAACGTCTTTATTGGCTTCTGCGTATTCTGCTGATGCTCTAGCTTTTTCAGTTCTGGTGCGGCTGTTGTTGAGATTTGCCTTCTTCTTTTTCCTCTGTTGGATTTTCTCCATGGTTTCATTAGAGATCCATTCTTTATGCGTTTGTTGCCTTGGACCCAACACTTCTTCACAGGTGGTCGTGAGTATTTCTTTGAAGCTTTTCCAGTTTTGGTCAACTGTTTCTTCGTTGCCAAGTTCTTGTAAGATCTGGAATTTGTTTGTTAGCGTAAGTTTGAACTCATTAAGTTTTGGTCCCCCTTTCAAAAGAGTAGTGTTAAAACGTTGGCGATTGCTTCCCTCACTTGTCCAATTCTTTTTCAATTTGAGCCTTAGTTGGGCAATCAGTAGATGATGGTCTGAGGCTACATCTGCCCCTCTTTTTACCCTTACATCTTGGAGAGATCTTCTAAACTTTTTGCAGATACAGATATGGTCGATTTGTTTAGCCGTTGACATATCTGGTGATATCCATGTTGCCTTGTGGATATTTCTATGCATGAAGAGACTTCCACCAATGACCAGTCCATCTGCAGCACATAGATCTGCTAGCCTTTCACCATTATCGTTCATCTCTCCGAGGCCATTTGTTCCCATGCATTCTTCATATCCATTATTGTTGCTGCCTATTTTTGCATTCAGGTCGCCCATTAGAATAATCACATTGCTCCTAGGACACTTTAGGATAAGGGTTCTCAGTCTGTTGTAGAAGTCCTCTTTGTCCTCTTCTTTACTGTCGTTAGTAGGAGCGTATACCTGAAAAAGATCCCAGATGGGACGAAGGGCGATGATGATGATGTAAAAATTATTATATGACGTCATTGTTTTAGCTTATATCTTAATTTTGAAAAGGGAACGATGTAAAATAGGATTTGAGGATTTATAATTATAAAATTCTATGTGTACATTTCATGAAGTTTCTAGACAAAGTGCCTAATACTGAGGTCCTAATGCGTGCCAATACCCAAAGCATGTTCTCAATCCTTAGTGAAAGACGCCTGAGATGGCTAGGACATGTTAAAAGAATGAGCCCTGGCCGCATCCCCAAGGACCACCTATATGGAGAACTGGCATCGGGAAAGAGGAAGACAGGTCGCCCACGTGTGCGATTTAAAGATGTCTGCCAAAGGGACATGAAAGCAGCCAGAATACGCACAAGCAAATGGGAGTGTAAGGCAGAAGACCGATCTACGTGGCACACAGTTGTCAAAGAAGGCGCCATAGTAGCCGAGGAGCGATGGATGGAGGGGGCTACAGACAGAAGAGCTAGGAGAAAGGCCAAAACATTTGGAAGCACAGAACTGGGGCACGGTGGCCGAGTGGCATGCGCGCTCTGCTGGCGTACCGATGTTCATGGGTTCGAATCCATGTTAAGGCAAGCATTTGTTACCTGAGTCCACCTAGCTCCAATTGGGTACCTAACACAAGTTAGGAAAATAAAGGCGGCTGGGTAATGCGTGGAACCCTGCCAAAAGACCGGAATGTATAGAAGGAGCGTCTGTAAAGATAAGACAATACAACTGTGTAAAAAATGTGGTAAAGACTGTCACTCAAGAATAGGACTGCACAGCCACTTGAGGAAATGCAACCCAACTGAACAGTGTTGCACCATCGTCTCTAGAGACTGGAGGATGCCGATATATCAGGAAGTTTAATATTTCGTATTTATCAAACAAGGATAAGTTACTTTGGGTTTTGACTAAAACATTGGTTGCCGTAGGCGCCCTACAAACCCTAGTAATAAAATAAAATATAATATAATAAAATAACACAACTCAATATAAGATGCGTACACAAAAAATTACGCACCATAATTTGACAATAAAAGATTTTTGAAAGCCTTAGAAAACAATAATGCAAGAAAAAAAATCGTTTTGAACTCCCACCTAAAGTTGTTAAATATGGAAATGATATTTAATTTTTCTCTCTTTGTCTCTACATTTTCTGATTTTTTAAATTTTCGGCTTTTATAAGAAAGGGACAATTACAAAACTATACTAAAACCACCAGCAGGTTAAAAGGAACCGTCCTTACAAATTTGATCCCCGTCCGTAATTTGGTTTTTAAGTGATATTGTAACTGACAGTCGAAAAGGGAAACATACAAACACATAAACATACAAACATACAAAGATACAAACACCAAATAAGCTTTATATATATAAATATATATATATATATATATATATATACTAGGGGCAAGTACCCGGCTTCTCCCGGGTTTAACAACAACAGCAACAACAAAAACAACAACAGCAACAACGACAAAAACAACAACAGAAACAGCAACAGCAACAAAACAACAAAAACAAAACAACAACAAAAACAACAACAAAACAACAACTACAACAACAACAGCAACAACAACAAAGCAACAACAACAAAACAACAACTACAACAGCAACAACAACAAAGCAACAACAACATGAAGGACATTGACGTCGCAGGGCAAGGGATGTGGACAACAACAACAACAGCAAAAACAACACAAAAGCAACAACAGCAACAACAGCAACAACAACAAAAACAACACAAAATCAACAACAGCAACAACAACAGCAACAACAACAAAAACAACAACAGCAACAAAAACATCAACAACAAAACAATAACAAAGCAACAACAAAACAACAACAAAACAACAACTACAAAAAAATTATTTTATGGCGATAATCGCCTTCTTGTTAATCTCGACACCAAAATGTTTATTAATTTGCGTCATTATTTTACGTCTTAATTTTCAATAATTTTTATTTTATATAGCTCATATAGGGAAAAACTACATTTTGGGCCCCCGGGCCCCAGTATCTTATATATATGGAACGAAACCTGTTTAATAACCCTTCCGGTATAATTTTGTGTACGTGTACCAAATTTCACGTTATTTGGTTGTCTGGATCTTGAGTTATTAGGGAACAGACAGACAACAAATACGGCTTATATATATAGAGATATATATAGATACTAGGGGCAAGTACCCGGCTTCACCCGGGTTTAAAATAAGGTTTTCTGTAGAAGCGTACACAACTAACTGTTTACTTGCATGCTATAAAATGGTACATTTAACAGTGTATGTGCTGCATGGCTTAATTTCAAGGATGTCACCATCCTCATCTTTCACAATAACAGTTTTGAGATCTTCAAATGAAATAGGTCCCCGAATATGGTGCAGCAGGAGGCGCATGTGAAATGCTTCTCTGTTGTGAGGATGCACAGTGTACACTCTTCCCAAGGCATTGTCTGTCACATATCTCGGGAAGTCTGCAAGAGGTATACCTTTTTTCGGATTTGCCAGACCTTTTGACTGGCATCCCAGCGAAAATGTCTAGGCACTTCAGAATACAGCAATGTTTTTGCAAGAGGATCTGTTTTGCAGAGATCAAAAAACGCTGTTAATGTAGTCTTTGTTGGAGTGTCTGTCAAATGTGCTGTTGGCTGTCCTGGTTTATAGTATACTCCTTGGCCTCCTTCAAGATGTACTGCCAAGTGAACAACTGTTGGATACCTTTGATGGATGGGAAAGTTAAGCAGGGGCCACACTGCCTCACTGCTACTAATGTATCGTCCTTGTTGATAATTAATTGGTAACCCCATCAAGCCTGTTCGGCATTTCATTTGCAACAGTAAACATGGCTGCATCACTTCCCTTGGTAACATAATTGCAAATCTACTTGATGCTTGTGTTTCTATGACGTACATAGGTCATTCCATCCTGTGCATATTCATGCATGTAACGGGGCCCTCCACTGAAGGATGAAGGCAGCACCACTAATTTGCCAAGATTTTCAGAAGTCACATTGTTGTCATTCCTTACTGCCTCTAATAGTACACCATAGTCCTCAGCTCTAAGTTTTGTTTGGTTGAGTCTGATGAAACGCAATCTCTCATTCTCAACCTTAGCATACATATCCACTATGTATTGCTGGAAAAGGCGCGGGCATCTGAGGAGTGTATTAAATTCGTTGACTCTTTGCATCATGCGATATGCATAGTAGTCATTGCTTGTGGCCTTGTTTACATCTTTTATGTTCAAATCATAGCCATCTTCTCCTCTAACAAATAGCAGAGGATACTGAAGTGGATCATATGACATGTGAGTGTCTTGAATCCTTTGAAGTGGCATTTGTGAGCAACTTCTTGAATGCAGCACAATGTCTCTACGATCACCTAGCTCTCCAGCAATCATGATGCCACTTCACTAACAGATGGTGCATTGAATCTGCCTTTGTGTTCCTTTAATGGTGCTTTGCCGGAAATTTTGATTTTGTAGTCCACTTGAGTGTTATCCATAATCTCAGCAGCCATTTTAAATGACCTCACATAGCTGTTATGCTGATGCAGCATTCTTTGCAGTTTGAGGACAATGTTTCTGTCAACAGGACTGTCAAGCAAATCCAGTCGTCTTTGCACTTGCTCATCTTCTCCCAAGAAGTAAATCTGGAGATATTTGCTGTCTACAGCATTGACTGGATGAAGAGGTCCAGCATGGTGGTACACTTGGCCTTGGACCTTGAATGTTGGTGTCCACCCGTTATTCACGACAACATTAGACTTGAAGGAAGTCACGGCAAACATATTATTGAATAGTCTAATAAGTTTCACAAAATCCTTTGATTGTGCAGTTTCACCATTCAACAGAATGCACAATGGTTCTGGTGGCTTTAGAATTGGGGGCAGTTTGACTTTACCACTGGAACAGCACATGCCTGGAGTTTCTTTGCTCAGCTGTTTCAGCTGCTCTGGGAACTCTGTGGCGGACCTGATCTGCCTGGATTTTATATATTTTTTTTTCGTATGTTATCATTGCGGAAGAGTACTCAACAACTTCCCAAAGTTTCATGCTCCTATTTACACGGGAAGTTGGATATTTAATGATTAGTCTGTTTTATATAGCTCATATTAGGAAAATACCTACATTTTGACCCAAGGCCCCCTAGTGAGTAATAATTTTATATATTTTTTTCGCATGTTACCATCGCGCGAGGGTACTCAAAATCTTCCAAAAGTTTCATTCTTCTACTTACATGGTAATTTGGAGAATTATTGATGAGTCAGTTTGATATATGAAAAAAACTACATTCAGGCCTCTGACCACCCAGTGAGTGATAATTTTTATTAATGTTTCGCCAGTTACCATTTTGGGAGGGTATATAACAACTTCACAAAGTTTCATGCTTCTACCTACACAGGAAATAGGAGATTTAATGATGAGCCTGATTTATATAGCTCATTTAAGAAAAAACTACGTTTGGGCCCCCGCCCACCCCCCTACCCAGTTAGTGATAACTTTATACTTTTTGCGACTGTTACCATTGCGGGAGGGTACTCAACGACTTTCCAAATTTTCATGATTCTACCTACTCGGGAATATGAGGAATTGGTGTTGATTCAGTTTTATATAGCCCATATAAGGAAAAACCGGTTTTGGGGCACCCGGCCACCCATGAGTGGAAATGTTTACATTATTTTTCACCAATTATCGTCATAATAGTGTATTTGGCAAGTTCCCAAAAGTTTCATGCTTCTACCCTCACGGGAGGTTGGAGAATTAGTTTTGAGTCAGTTTTAAATATACGGAAAAAAAATACATTTTGGCCCCGCCCCCAGTAAGTGATAATTTATATAATTCATTTTTCTGTTGTATGGGGTTTATTTGTTTTAAAGAAACATTTCGAAACGCAATGTTTGAGCTTAAAATGTGCCCTGCTGGTTTCGTTTAAGTTATGCAAAAAGTATAAACACAGTTGCTTAGCTACAGTGTTTATGCCACCCAGGGATGGACGATATTATTGACTCCTACCCTCGCCGATAAAAGGAAAAAGCTTGATCGGACGACTGGATAAAATACATATAGAATATACAAAAAAGAAACAGTGTAAAGTAAAAAAATATGTAATTTGCAAACAAATTTTATAAAAATATATACGTAATCTTGTTAGAGGCGCAACATTAACAGACATAAAAATAAACCATTTCATAACATTTAGTTCACAACAAAAAACACACACACTCACTGATTCACACATGTGCACACAAATACTTAAACGCACACTCACAGCGGTATATTAACAATTAAAATAATAACTGCTCTTTTCACTTTGTTTCCTATTTACAAATTAATATGAACTCAAACTATGACGTCACATCACATTATTTTATGGCAATAAACGCCATCTTGTTAATCTCGACACCAAAATGTTTAATATTTTTACGTCTTAATTTTCAATAATTTTTATTTTATATAGCTCATATAGGGAAAAACTACATTTTGGGCCCCCGGCCCCCAGTATCTTATATATATGGAACGAAACCTGTTTAATAACCTTTCCGGTATAATTTTGTGTACGTGTACCAAATTTCACGTTATTTGGTTGTCTGGATCTTGAGTTATAAGGGAACAGACAGACGACGGACAGACAACAAATGCGTCTTATATATATAGAGATATATATATAGATATATATATATATATATATATATATATATATACATAAGTATACGGGTTCGGCAAAAACGAAGCGAGACATGGACAACTAATACATCCCATGAGCGCAAGCTAAATAGTTTCCACTTGAGATTCATGCATCACATCCCTGGCATTAAATTACAGGTCACATTGAAAATAGAGAGGTCCTAATGCGTGCCAATACCCAAAGCATGTTCTCAATCTTTAGTGAATGACGCCTAAGATGGCTAAAGCGATTAAGAAGAAGGAGCATGGGTCGCATCCCAAGGACCTCCTATAATGGGAACTGGCATAAGGAAAGAAGAAGTCAGGTCGCACTAATCTGCGATTTAAAGATGTCTACCTGAGAGACATGAAGCAGCCAAAATAAGCGCAATTGACTAGGAGCATAAAGCAGAAGAACAATATGCGTGGCGCACAGGAGTGATGAATGGAGGAGGCTACAGAAAGAAGAGCTAGGAGAAAGGCCAAAACATTGGGAATGCGCAGAAAATGTGTGCAAAAGCTGTAGTAAAGACTGTCACTCAAGGATAGGACTGAACAGCCACTCGAGGACATGAATCCCAAGCCAACGATGATGCGCCATCGTCTCATGAGACGGAATGATGCCGATAAATATACGAGTGCAATACTTGTGCTTTGTTACGGGGTTAAGCGGCTGGATAGGGAAGTCAATAGTGCGCTTGCCTTACAAGATGAGGGGCGTTGGATCTAGCCCATGTTAAAGCAATAAAAATGTTGATGAATGACAATTGCTAAAAAGTCCTCCGCTGACCTGGAGAGGATATGGATGCCGCCAAGGTCTACCAAGCCTTAATAAAGTTCTAATGGAAACATTAGAACCTCCTTCAATCACGTGATTATGGTACAAACAACAACAAAAAAAGGATAATACAAATGTAACAATATTTTTGTTCTCATATTCCCCTTAAAAAATTTAGAGGCTAGTACAAACGTAAGACGAAAGCGGGATAGTGAAACACCAACCATCTTCTTCATGAAAAAAACGATATGGGTCGTCGACAAAATAAAAAGCATGATGAAATTTAAGGAAACTTATCAAATTTTTTAAATTCTGCTTTTATAACGCATAGTTTTCTGTAACTGCTCTACAAGAATACCAAAGGTCTGTTATAGTTTCATAACTCTAATGTGAAAAGGCTCATTTTCCACTCACATGAATAATAATATAAAAACGATAATTCCACACAAAGGGGTTAGAGATTGATCCTCAAATTTAAAATCATTTAGGTCATATTAAATGACTTCCCGTGACCTTTTCTTCAAGTATTGACGAAGCACCAAGTTAGCATATACTTTTGTCCCTTAAAAAAACATATAATTAAAAAAATAATATTTAATATTATTATCATTTCCGTTTAGTTTTTAGCTTATAAAATGACAACATTTTTTAAGGAATGAATTTATAATATAACCTAAGTAAGCATCTCATTTCAAATCATGATGATTTTAAGGTTATACAGTTTCAAAGAACACAACTATTTAATGAACTATATCATCTTACTTTAAGAAAAAACTGTCTTAAGACGGATACTCAATCTCATTGTTTTAAAATGCTCAAATAAAATTATAACAGCTTGACACAGTATAGGTGGTTTTGAAAGAACACGCATTTTTTAAAGCTAGATCTGTGATATTGCATTATACTAATTATACTTACACCATTGAAAACTTTTCAGTAACTACACGAAGCAAGTGCCATGCAACTGCATTGTTTTAGAAATATCTAAAATATATTATTGTTTTAAAATGAGTGCTTTATTATTCATTTGCCCTTAATTTTTATATATGATTTTCTTTGTTCTTGGAAAACGCTCTATAAAACAACCATTCTATTTCAAGTCTATACATGAACTTAGTTTAGTAGAACTAGAATATTTTAATATTTAGCCAGATAATATGTATGTGAATATTGATGCCTTGGAGAGGAGGAAAATAGGGTTTTATAAGTTTTACAGAAACTCGTTGAATCGCAAGATTTGGACTTAAAATTTACCCTGCAGGTTTAGCTTAAGATATGCAAAAATCATATTAACAGTGGCTAAGCTGCTAATGCCACACTGTCACGTGAGAGGGAGGAGGTTAAAAGAGAAGGAAGTCACGTGAAGGAGAAAAGATAGAAAGAAGATGGCCGACTGTTTAAGGACGTATGATATGCATTATGTAAATTGATGTACATATATTTCAAATTAAAAGTTACTATGTTTAACCAGTGTCTCCTGGAATCATTGTGCGAAAGATAATGTCGATATTGTTACGCCTACAAATAATTAGATTTTATATTTGGTGTCAGAAGTGAAGAATCAACAATTTGTGTTGGAAGTTAAAAACTTTTGTGAAACATTCGTAAACAACTCAACTCCTGAAGTAATACCAATGTGAGTTCTTCTTTAATGAAAATACCCTGTATGTAAGGAAGAAACTGTTCGTTCTTGAAAAAGAAGGTTGTTTGTGAAACAGTGAAAGTGATTTTTTGGCTGGTTTGATACAAATGGAAAATATTTAATATCAAAAACCCTTTTTTTTTCAATATGGCGGACCTATAAAACATGCTCAACATTATTTTTAACTAACACGTCGATGTCCACGCATCCAGGTCAATGCCAAGGTCAGTGACAGAACACTAGTGAAAACAAGCTTTTCAGGGAGAAAATATTTGGGTCAGGTGCAGTGTTTGAAGTAACAACAAACCGTACACACTGAATATCCAGGTGAAGTTTACAGGCCTACTGTGTTAATTCAAAATACAACTGTAGACAAACAAGCGTGGCTTAAATAAAGAAACACTGAGCAACAGTGAAAATAAGTGAACTGAAAAATCAAGGAAAACATATAATTACATAAATCATACATGGATTACTACAAAGAGTTCACGGCCATAGCCAAAGAGTTTGGTTTGAGTGGCAAAGACTTAAAAGAATTCGTAGAAGACAAAGTGAAAGAAGCTAAGGAAGAAGAGAAGAAAAAACAAGTAATATACAAAGATGAAAGAGCTGCCAAAAGAGAACTTGAACAACTGAAAAATGATAATTTAAATTTACAAATAGATTTGGAAAGTAGAGGCCACAGCAACGATACCAATGAAAAAATAATACAGAAAGATCCGATAAAAGTCAGGAAATTTGACTTCAAAAAAATGAAAATGGATTTCTACCTAGACTACTTTTAGTCAATAATGTTAATGAAAGGATATGAAGAGAAAGATTGGACCACACAATTATTGACCAAATTAACAGGGGAGTCATTTGGATTTTATAATAGCGTACCAAAAGAAGACAAAAATACATAAAAGAATGTTTTAAAAGCTTTGCTATGTCATTTTGGCAAATCAGACAAATAACTACAGAAGAGAATTTCATGAAAACAGGATCAAAATGGACAAGGATCCACAAATTGTAGTGCATGAGGCACAAGTAAACTTAACTAAATGTTTAGAACTGGCAACCATAGATATTACTGACCCAAAAGCAATACTAGACATGATATTAATAGATAAATTTCTAGAAAACGCCACACCAGAATTTTACACATATCTGGCAGAAAAAAAGATAAGGACTCAATCTCAATTAACCAAAGCCCTAAGAACTTTCAAAGAATCACATCGTGAAGTTGAGATGGATAAGAGACAAGACTTCATGGCTACAATTAATAATAAAGAAGCATGACTCATTTGTTATTATTGTAACAAGCCTGGACACATGGCAAGGCATTGTTACCACAACAAAAGACAGACAAATAGAATGTCACCCTGAGGAAGTCTAAAAAGATACAAAACAGAATGGAGAGATGCACAAAGTCACTTAGCAAATAACAGATCAATTAAAATTCAAGATAGAGAGACAATGTTCCAGATAGACAATCATGGCGTAACAGAAAAAAATGGAGAGGCAGTTATAATCAAGATAGAAGAACATGGAGAGATAAGAATAATTATAACTCCAAATACAGAACAAATGACAACCAAGACATAGAAGACAACAGAATAATGAATCGGGAGGAGACAAAAACCAGTTACACTGTAGCCTTATTAACAGCCACGGTAAGCTGAAATTTTATCCAGTCTATGTTATCAACGAGAGATGTATGTGTCTGCGGGACACAGGCTGCACAACAATAGTGGCAAACAGCAGAATAGTAGAGGAAGGGGATTACGATGGCAAGAAAGACACGCTGACCATGGCTGATGGCACAAGATTTGAATGTCCAACTGCTGCCCTTAACATCAACTCACCCTGGTTTGAAGGTACAGTTAGAGAAAGAGTACCGAAAGATGCCATCTGTGATTTAATTATAGGAAATATTGATGGTGTGATAAACAAGTCCGAAGAAATGTTCAGACAGTGGTGTGAAATCAAGTATCAACTTTGTGTCACGATACAAACAAGAGCAACCACCAAACGAAAAGAAAAAGAAGAAATTGACCTAAATGAAAAGATTCAAATTGGAAGTAAGGACATGTCAAATCAAGAATTTAAGAAACTTCAAGAAGAAGATGAAACTATAATGGAATTAAAAATGAGACTCAGCAAAGATAGTCACTCAGGCCATAACAAAATTTACAAATTACATGGATGCATACAAATAAACATTGATCAAGCCAAATTAAGAGTGGTCATTCCTAAGAAGTTACAAGAAACATTTATGCAAATGGCACATGATAGTCCTCTAGGAGGACACTTGGGCAACAAAAAAACAATTGCCTAGATAACAGAACATTTTTACTGGCCTAACGTTTAGTCATGTTAGGCCAGTAAAAATGTTCTGTTATCTAGGCAAAGGATACATCAAGAAATGCATGGTGTGATTAAAACATAATCCTAAAGATGGAAAACACACAGCGCCAATACAGAACTCTGACAAGGCAAATTTCCTGTTTGAAAAAATTTCTATAGATTAAATTAGGACCAGTAAAAAATATGTCAAAGAACAAACATATTATGCTCTGACCATAGTGGACATAGCCACCAGATGGGCTGAAGCCATTCCACTAAAACAAATTAATGCAGAGAGTATATGTACTGCATTGCTAAATGTTTTCAGCAAATATGGTTTTCGCCAAACCATTCTTTCGGATAATGGCAGCCAATTAAAGTGACAAATGACACATGTCATTATGAAGATGCTAAACATTATACAAGTGCACAGCACAATCTATCATCCACAATCAAATGGAATAGTTGAAAGGTTTAAATAAAACAATCAAAAACATGCTGGTAAAAGTGACAATTGACCAAGAAGACAAATAGCATGAATATTTACCCTTAGTGGTATTTGCATATAACAAAAGCAAACATGAAAGCACAGGTTTTAGTCCTTTCGAATTAATGTTTGGTAAAACCCTGCAAGTCTTTTGAAAATATTTAAAGAAAGACTCATCAGCAAACAAGATGCCATAAAGGACAGGTATCAGCTGATGTCAGACACTAGAAATAAAATTCCCTACAGTATTGAAATAGCAACCAAAAAAAAATTAATGAAGCAAAGTACAAGACATCGAGTAATAAAAAATAAACACGGACAATTAAGAAGATTTGAGCCAAAACAACAAGTATTAGTGTTATTACCAAATGCAAATATTGAAACAATATGGCAAGGTCCTTACAATATTGAATATAAACTTAGGGATGTGACATATAATATTAAGATCAAGGTAAATGTGAACAAACTACACATTGATAAACTAAGAGCATATGGTGATACAAAGAAGACAAACAAACAATAAATGTCATCAGCAAAAAAAATGTTGAAAATGACAGTACAGTGAAAAGAAAAGTACCAACAGTTAAAACATATCATCTGACATAGCAGATATTATGAAAAAAAAGTGTGATGAAAATTTTGCAATATGTAAAGATGCCATCACAAAAGAAACAGGAAACACAAAAACTGTGACTAATAACATACAGCTACTAGAACATGAACCTTTCAAGACTAAAGTATACCCTATTCCAATGGCATATAGAGACACAGTAGAACAAGAAATTGATTATTTATTGAGAGAAAATAAAATAAGAAAAGCATTTGAACCTGACTATACCTCACCAACTGTCATAGTCAAAAAGAAAAATGGAAAGATTCGACTATGCTGTGATTACAGACAGTTGAATAATATAACAAAATTGGACCATGAACCCATTGGAGACCCAGAGACATTGTTGATAGAATTGGAAATTCTACAGTATTCACCACATTTGACTTAAAAAAGAGGTTTTTGGCAGATAAACATGGATCCTACTACAATCAAATACACTGCATTTGTTGTTTGGATGAAGTGTATGAATAGTTGGTGATGCCATTGGGACTTGTAAATAGCACAGCCACTTTTAGCAGATTCATGAAGGTGATGTTAGAAGGTATCCCAAATGTGGTTCACTATGTAGATGACATATGTATCCATACCAAAGATTGGGAAACACACATACACACTTGAAATGGTACTGGACAGACACAAAAAACATAACGTCACTATCTCACCCGAAAAGATGAAAATTGGCTAAAAACATATTGATTTTCTAGGATACACAATAGGAGGAGGTAAAGTAACTCCCACGTCTGAGAATGAAAAAAACATCTTTGACTTGTAAGTACCAATGTCAAAGAGACAAGTTCAAGCCCTGCTGGGGCTATGCTATTTCTATAGACCATTCATGGCACACTTTGCAGAAATTGTACACCCAGTGACAGAAATATTTAAAAAGACAGATGTTTGATAATTTCAAGAGAGTGCTTTAATGCATTAGAAAATATTTTAAAAAGCATTTAAAAAGAAACCCATCTTGGTTACACATCAATGGGACCAACCATTCATCGTTGCTACTGACGCGTCCTCTATTGCAGTAGGAGCCTGCCTCATGCAAGAATAAGAAGGTATTCTACATCCAATCCAATACCTAAGCAAAAATTTGACAAAAAGCACAACGCAACTACAGCACCATTGAAAAAGAATGCTTGGCCATATTGTGGGCTCTGCAAAAACTACAAAAATACATTCTGGGCAGAAAATTCACTTTACTTACAGACCACAAACCACTTGTGGCATTCAATAAAAAGAGAAAAAGCAAAGCAAAAATTAACAGATGGGCAATGCTATTAGCGGATTACAAATTCGATATCAAATCTGTCAAAGGAAAAGACAATGTGCTTGCAGGCATATTAAGTAGAAATATTTCAAATACGGACATTATGTGAATTCAAAAATAATAAAACCAGTGACTGTTTTAATAATATTATTATTTGCAAAATACAGGACAGGAAGTGCTGTGTGAATTTCACAGGAGGATATACTAAATAATACAGATTATGATTGAAAAAATATATTTCTATCTATGTATTACCCGTCAAAAATGACGGGAGTTTTCAAAATAGATATATTTCAGTTTTTGTAATTGTCCCTTTTGCCTGAAAGCCGCATAGTAAATAATCAGAAAATGTAGAGACCAAGAGAGAATAATTAAATCTCTTTTCCATATTGAACAATTTTATGCGGACGTTTGAAAATGTTGCGGTTTTTTGGTGGTTTTATTTTGTAATATATTTTTCAAAGTTATTTTTTTGCGGTGGGCTCTCTAAAATCTAGCGTTACGAATGGACATAGCAGAGTATAAATTTTGATTATACATACGAATATAAGTGTTATGAGAAAACCTCCAAGCTTAGGCTTCGCGTTATATAAGTTTGCATGAATAATAATGATATAATCAGTATAATAGTAAATGCATAGTGAATTACACACAGCATAAAGTGATACTGCGGCAAAGATGTTTGATGTTCGACGTATTAACAAATATTGCTGAGGAGTCAGCCGGACGTTAACTTGCGGCATTGAATAGTGCGCACCAATTATGAGTGCACCAATAATACAGCACTGTGCGTTAAAAATAAATTATGTGACTGTAAAGTGATCCACATCACGCATATCTGTGATTTGAAGCAGTTTAAGCTTTATCGATGATTATGCCTTGTCAGTTTATTCGCCCATTTGTCTATACATTATTACCACAATATTATCAAAACATATAAAAAATAAACTGTAATTTTACACATGTTAATAACTATTTATTTTGCATGAAACGTAGTAAGCAAAGTTTGTCACAGGATAACAGAAAAGATTAACTTATTAACTGTTAATCATATTTACAATTTAATATACACGTGTTAGTAATTCACATAAACGTTTTTATTGTTGTCAAGTCAGAACCTTTTCAAGATCTATTATGACTTGTAAGTTTATGCGCCCATTGGTCCATACATTATTACCTTTACATTATCAAAAACATGTAAATAAAAAATTGTAACTATTTACAAATATGAATAACAACGAACTATTTATTTTGTATGAAACCTTTGAAGTAAAGTTAAGCACTGGATAAAATAAACTATTAAAGTATCAACTTTAATATACACGTTTTAGGAATTCTAATAAACGTTTTCATTATTGTCAAGTCAGCACCCCTTCCAGTTCTATTTTAAAAGCAAAGATTTTTCAATCAAAATTAGTCTAAGACGCATTAAAATATTACATGTAAATAACAATTAAAATAAACTATTGTGGGGAGGAGTCCGATTTTTTTTAAACATACAAATATGCAATCTCAAAGTGTATAAAAGAAAAACAAACGCTTAACAGAAGCATAAGTTGACAAATTTCATTTGCAGTAATAAATAATGGCTTTGTAGTTCAAAACGCATCGAAACTTGACAACCGAACGACAACAAATTGTAAATTTCATAAACCGAAAAACAAATGTTATATATTAATATAGAAAATTAAATTTATAATTACGTACGTAATGTGGACATGGACTCATACACAAAAATGGACATTTAATACAAAAAAATAATAATAATATTAATCACATCAAATAAAACATTGGGCCTTTTTATTAAATCCTTTATATTATCTCGTGGTGTCTGCGGCCGCCCGCCCGGCCGGCCGCCCGCCCTTGTCGCCAAAACTTTTGATCGATTTTTAACCCACTTGCTCGTAAGCTAGCGAGCTGAAATTTTGCAGGGAGTTTCGTACTGATGATAAAAACAATGTATCAAAATTTCAGATCGATCGCATGTACCGTAATTAAATTATTGATTTTTTAGATTATTTTATTTATTCCTATGTATCATGCTATTTTTTGAGAGAGAGTGTAAGGGTGCGCATTATATTGAACAACCTTTCTGTCGCGCAATTAGGTGCGTATTTTATTGACAACATTTTTTATAAACATATTCCTGATCGGTGCGCATTATACTAAACATGTTTTACGACACAACTGCAGTTTGGTATTTTTGGATGGTCTTGCGCTGCGTATTATAATGAACATTCTTTTAGTTAAGTCTCGTACATAAAGGATTTATAGTCAAAAACTTGTTTTTTTACGTTTCTTTTTAATTAAACCCTTTATATTAACTCGTGGTGTCTGGTTGCTTGCTTGCACCCTTGCACCCTTGCTTGTCACCAAAACCTTTGATTAATTTTTAACCCACTTCCTCGTAACCTAGCGAGCTGAAATTTTGCAGGCAGTTTCATACAGATGATAAAAACAATGTATCAAAACTTCAGATCGATCACTTGTACCGTAATTGCATTATTGAGTTTTTAGATTATTTTATTTATTCCTATGTATCATGTTATTTTTTGAGAGAGAGTGTAAGGGTGCGCATTATATTGAACAACCTTTCTGTCGCGCAATAAGGTGCGTATTTTATTGACAACACTTAATATCAACATATTATTCATCGGTGCGCATTATATTAAACATGTTTTACGACACACCTGCAATTTTGTATTTTTTGGATGGTCTTGCGCTGCGTATTATAATGAACATTCTTTTAGTTATGTCTCGTACATAAAGGATTTATAGTCAAAAACTTGTTTTTTTTACGTTTTTTTTATTAGAAATTTATTTAAAGAGAGATTTCATATCATTCTCGATGTCTTGTTGAATTGCTAATAAAATGTTTAGTTTTAAAAGTGTTTTTCTTTTTTATTCTTCTTTTTTTCCTTTTTTTCCTCATGTTATTATATACTAGGGTTACACTTTTTTTTTAGTTGTTGTCAAAAGGCTAAGTAACTTATCCTTGTTTGATAAATACGAAATATTAAACTTCCTGAAATGTACACAAAGTATTTTATAATTATAAATCCTCAAATCCTCTTTTTACATGGCTCTCTTTTCCAAAATTAAAATATAAGCTAAAACAATTGCGTCAATTAATATTTTTTGACGCCGAGAATGTTTTAATTTATAATTATTTTGCACACCTCCTGATGCGTGCCTTGTATATATATTTAAATATAAGATAAAAAATGACGTCATAGCGCTACGGATACATACTCCAACCAACCTGTTACTTGGGCTATTATATTGTTTATTTTTAAAAAATTCTTATATGCCGATGGTTAACCAGACAACTTTTACGTCTTACACAATTTTACTTTTTCTGTGCAATAAAATCTTGTTATTAAAATAGCGACATAAGAACTTCCACTTCTAGTGATAGAAAAAACCGCGTAGAATCATCAAGGATTTCATTTGGGACGAACAAACACATATCGCCTTTGAAAAAAAAATAATTTAAAAAAAAATGAATATCACATGAATTTAAAAAACCCAAAAGATACAAAACGAAATCCAGTAAGACAAAGAACTTTTGACAGTTTATTGTTCAGTTTATTTTTTCTCGACAGATAAAAAAACAAAAAATACACGAGACAGGAACAAGAGCGTCAGCGCGTGACATCTGACCTTACTCTGCCAAGGTTAAGGTCAGTCATAAGATCAGATAAGCGAAGGAGAGTGCAGAGCTGAGGGTTTGAGGCCACGTCACATGGGTCTCTCTTGATGACGTCTTGGTGGTGCTGGTGGTCGAGTAGCTTTACCGTTTGCCAACGAACCTTACCGTGGGCGCCGAGTCGATCTGTTTCCGAATTTTGGCGTAGATGTCAAAGTACACGTAAAAGCAATCGACCTGTGTCAAAATACAGGTAGAAAATGTTTGCATGTGTCAATATACAGGTAGAAGATATAAACATGTGTCAATATACAGGTAGAAACAGAATGTGTCGATGTATGTGCAGAAGATACCAGTTATTTGGCACTGGCAGACTCGAGGGAGGTCTTTGGTGATAATTAATAAGGGGGTGACACTATGAGCTACCGCATTGAGTGACACCAACGCTATTGACGCCTCTGTGTCAATGTCGGTCATCGTAGTTGAACATTGCTCAGTATTTTCTATTATTGTAATGAGAACATTGAGTCACAGTCAAACATTTTATTTATCACTTAGTTGTTGTTAGTGTTTTGTCAAATTAATGTGTCACGTTTATTCATTTATACACTACTATTTCATTAATATTTGTACACTACTATTACATTACTATTTATACACTGCTATTACATTAATATGTATACATTACTATTACATTAATATTTATACACTACTATTACATTAATATTTATACACTACTATTACATTAATATTTATACACTACTATTACATTAATATTTATACACTAATATTACATTAATATTTATACACTACTATTACATTAATATTTATACACTACTATTACATTAATATTTATACACTACTATTACATTAATATTTATACACTACTGTTACATTATTATTTATACACTACTATTACATTAATATTTATACACTACTATTACATTATTATTTATACACTACTATTATATTAATATTTATACACTACTATTACATTAATATTTATATACTACTATTACATTAATATTTATACACTACTATTACATTAATATTTATACACTACTATTATATTAATATTTATACACTACTATTACATTATTATTTATACACTACTATTACATTAATATTTATACACTACTATTACATTAATATTTATACACTACTATTACATTAATATTTATACACTACTATTACATTAATATTTATACACTACTATTACATTAATATTTATACACTACTATTACATTAATATTTATACACTACTATTACATTAATATTTATACACTACTATTACATTAATATTTATACACTACTATTACATTAATATTTATACACTACTATTACATTATTATTTATACACTACTATTACATTAATATTTATACACTACTATTACATTAATATTTATACACTACTATTACATTAATATTTATACACTACTATTACATTAATATTTATACACTACTATTACATTAATATTTATACACTACTATACATATATTTAACACTACTATTACATTATATTTATACACTACTATTACATTAATATTTATACACTACTATTACATTAATATTTATACACTACTATTACATTAATATTTATACACTACTATTACATTAATATGTATACACTACTATTACATTAATATTTATACACTAATATTACATTAATATTTATACACTACTATTACATTAATATGTATACACTACTATTACATTAATATTTATACACTACTATTAAATTAATATTTATACACTACTATTACATTATTATTTATACACTACTATTACATTAATATTTATACACTACTATTACATTAATTTTTATACATTACTATTACATTAATATTTATACACTACTATTACATTAATATTTATACACTACTATTACATTAATATTTATACACTACTATTACATTATTATTTATACACTACTATTACATTAATATTTATACACTAATATTACATTATTATTTATACACTACTATTACATTAATATTTATACACTACTATTACATTATTATTTATACACTACTATTACATTATTATTTATACACTACTATTACATTAATATTTATACACTACTAATGCATTAATATTTATACAAGGGGCGTGGGATCGAGCCCACGCAAAGCCACAATATAAATGATACGCTAAGAAAGTCCTCCGCTGACCGCTGGAAGGGAATTGGGTCGCCCAGAGTAAGCTCTAACTCTAACGGAAACAGCGGATGCCCTATGACCTTCGGTCATTGGACTTACTTTTACTCTACTGTTATTTCAAGATAACGACGAATAAACACTATTGAAGTATTTTAAAAACTTTTGACCTATACAATGTCCAATGCCAAAGTTATACGCACCTTTGGCATGCAATAAATTGGCCAATGTCAGATTTATACGCACCTTTGGTACGCTATACATTAACAAAAGTCAGACTTATATGCATTTTGGCATGCTATACATTGAGCAATTTCGGAGTTATATGCACCTTTGGGATGGTATACATTATACAATAACCCATGACTATGCTATAAATTGACCAATGTCAGACATATACGTAACTTTGGCATGCTATACATTAGCCTAAGTCAGACTTATACGCACCGTCGTCATACCAGGATGACATAGATTCCAAGGATCCGAATCGTTTCGCCGCTTCCTGTAGTTAGGAACGTGTAGTCCGTCATCCTGGGGCGAGGCATCTACATGAAGTGTAGACAAGTTTTGTTACTTTAAATACAACGATAAGTCTTTTTTTAATAACGAAAGTAGGATAAGTCGCGCGACTTAAGATACTTGGACCTGTTTATTTACTCTATATAATATAATAAGTATTGATCCGTTAGACTCCTTCGTGAAGTTTCAAATAAGATTAATGGTGTAGTTTAAGTATCTTGAATTAGTTCAGTTAAGACTACAATAAATGGATTAATCATATTTTTTAAAAAGTTCTTGTCTATTTATCGGAATTATATCCAGTTTATTTTCAATCAATGATTATCATCCAAGATACTTATTAAATAGTTGGTAACATATCGGAACTGTTAACTAAAAATAATAACATTTTTTTAAAAAATATCCCAGACTCTCCTTTTATATAGAAATTATTTTGTCGAAGTTCATTGAAATTGTGTTACATTTGCAGAATTCTAAGCAGGCTAACAGCAGCAATGGGCTGTCAGATCATAACACAATTTCACCAAGACGAACAGACAAAGAAATAAACGTAATCTGATGAATAAAATAATTTTGGCAACGACTTTTTGATTTAACTAATGACATCCCGCAAGTGTTGTTGCCCCCCCCCACCCCCACACACACTGAAACCCTTCTCCGGACAAAGTTTAGAACTCCCGATTAGTGCCATTCTTCATTAAGCCACCCGGACATTTCTGTGATTAGCATTAATTCCCGGACATTATTCTGCAGCGAAGAACCATATTCGAAAACTCAATCGTAAATAACGTGTGTTTGTGGTGGTGGCCCGGGGGGGGGGTGGTTGGAAGTGGGTTAGGAAGGAGGTGGCGTGGAATTCCAACAATTTTATGCTGTCTCTCTTGTAGCCGTAAAACGCCGGTATTGCAAGCAGTAAATCATCTCGATGACATGTCCTTAATGACATCGTGTGGTGACGTCTCCTAATGAGAACAACCTGTGTAGGGTTGTCATCTGGTGGTTTACTGCCATGTTGTTGTTCTTGTTGTTGTTGCTGTTTCGTTTCAAACCGACATCAACACGTTTTTTCTCCCATGAAACCTGAGTCAGTTACATTTGCACGTCATTGCAGGCAGATTTTTAAAAAATACAATGTAATTATTCTTTTCAAATTGTGATATAAAATAAAAGTACAAGCGCAGTTTCATTCTTTACGTTTTGTTGCAGGCGAACACTTTCTGATAGGGCATAATATGTGTTTTTTACCAAAGTGGATTAACTTTAGTAAATTTATGTTATATACAACCTGAAAGAAAAAAGCACAGCTCAAATTAAACGTATCAATGGTTTACTTTTAATTCTCCGTTTCTATTGATAAACATGGAGATGTTTCCATTTACCGTTACGACAGGGTATCGATCCGTGTGCATTATCAATTATTAAATGCCTAAAGTTCAGTGTAGACTATTTGCGTTTCCATTTATTTATTTTCCGTTCAATATTAGTTTTATGCCCCTTTGTTGTTAACTCATTCATGCAAACTCACCGATAGCTTATTTTTAAATCCCTTATATTAACTTCGCGGCCGTCTCTGTCGTCATATCTCTCTCTCTCTCTCTCTCTCTCTCTCTCTCTCTCTCTCTCTCTCTCTCTCTCTCTCTCTGTCTCTCTCTCTCTCTCTCTCTCTCTCTCTCTCTCTCTCTCTCTCTCTCTCTCTCTCTCTCTCTCTCTCTCTCTCTCTCTGTCTGTCTGTCTGTCTTGGGCAGGCGGAAAAACAAGTCAAAAATGACCCACTTACCGTAATCCGTTGGAGCTGAAATTTGGTACACGGGCCCGTCTTACCTAACAATGCATTGTATCAAATTTTTAGATCGATCGAACGTACCGTAATTAAATTAATGCATTTTTAGTTTATCCTTATATAACGTATGTAATTCAAATTCACGGTGTGTTATTGTTTGTTTTTTTTTGCCACGTGAGAGTTTGAGTTGACGCTTTGACGCAACCCATCGAATTACCGGCGTGCTTTTGTTTACATTTTACGTGTCATGCTGAGCTTGGTTCCTCCCCCCCCCCTAGGGTTATGAAGCAAAGTTGAGTTAAAACAGATTCAGTCTGTAAATGTTTGTAGCGTTTGAAAATAATCAATACTGTTAGTTATGTCTCATATATAAGGGATTTATAGTCAGAAACTTTGTTTTTACGGGTTTGTTTTTTAAATCCCTTATATCAACTTCACCGCCGTCTCTGTCGTCATCTCTCTCGCTCTGTCTTGGGCGGGCGGAAAAACAAAAGTAAAAAATGACCCACTTCCCGTGATGTCATCGAGCTGAAATTTGGCACACGGACCCGTCTCACCTTATAATGCATCGTATCAAAATTTCAGATCGATCGAACGTACCGTAATTAAATTTATGCATTTTTAGTTTATCCTTATATAACGTATGTAATTCAAATTCACTGTTTGTTATTGTTTTTTTTTAAGGGATTGTTCAGTCACGCATTGACGCGACCCATCTAAGTACCGGTGTGCTTTTGTTTACATTTTACGTGTCACGCTGAGCTCGGTCAAGCGATCAGTGACCAGACTTTTCCCCTCAGGGTTATGAAGCAAAGTTGAGTTAAGACAGATTTAAACTGTAAATGTTTGTCGCGTTTGAAAATAATCAATATTGTTAGTTATGTCTCATATATAAGGGATTTATAGTCAAAACCTTTGTTTTTACAGGTTTGTTTTAAATTAAATCCCTTATATTTACTTCAAACTCTTGTCTGTCGTCATATCTCTCTGTCGTGATCTCTGTCTTGGGAGGGCGGGAAAACAAAAGTAAAAAATGACACACTTCCCGTGATGCCATCGAGCTGAAATTTGGCACAGAAACTTGTGTCACCTATCAATGCATCGTATCAAAATTTCAGATCGATCGAACGTACCGTAATTAAATTAATACATTTGTAGTTTATCTCTATATGTTATTCAATTTCACAGTTTGTTATTGTTTGTTTTTCTCGTGACAGCTCAGTTCGCGCCTTGACGCGATGTACGAGGTGCTTTTGTTTACATTTTACATGTCACGCTGAGCTCAGTCCAGCGATCGGTGACAGACCTTTCCCCTCTCCAACCCCCCCCCCGGGTTATAAAGCAAAGGGGAGTTAAGACAGATTCAGTCTGTAAATATTTATCGCGTTTGAACATAATCAATACTTTTAGTTATGTCTCATTTATAAGGGATTTATTGTCAAAAACTTAGTTTTTACGGGTTTGTTTTATTTTACAAAATGTTATTACTGTTAACTCAACAATTCTCTTCAAAGGGAAATAATACAAGTTTCTTAAAAATGTTTTTTTCTTTGAAGAGTGATATGTCATTACAAAATCTAACTGTTTCAACCCTGCTAAAACAGAGACATAACAATTAACTTTTAAAAGATTGTAAAAAATGTGTAAAAGAAGGGGTGAAAGGATTTTTAGAAACTAGTTTTTTATTCTAATACACTGAAGAGGACAACATTAATTTCTCATATCATTATAACTAAAGGCTTGGGCGCGAAACATTGTATGCATATTCTGATTTTAATATCGATTGTTGTAACGATTGTTAAATGGAATCCCATCTCCCTGAAGATTTGTCGTACACGTACCATTTTCTCACAATCATTATACAGTGGAGACAAAATTTGTATGCTTGATATATGGTTGTATGTTGACAAAGATTAACGTATTTTTTCATAAGTAGTACCCATACTATTGATTTGTCCACGCTTGGTGCCAACGATTTTATTTTTGTAGAAAAGAAGAAAATTTATTTTGACCTCTTTAGTGCATTGCAATAACGGCGTGTTTTTAAAAATGTTTTTTCTACACACACACACACACACACACACACATATATATATATATATATATATATATATATAATATATATATATATTATAGAGCTCACACAGGTGAAAGCAATAAAACTAATGAGTGAAAGTTTATAATCTACGCTGACCCGCGGCGTAGCATACAACGCTAATGATTTAGTGACGGGTGAAGACTTCCTGAAAGACACATTTGTCCAAATGGGGTGGGTTTGGGCAAACGACTGAGAGTGAATGAAAAGAAGGAACTGTGGAGAGAGCAACATACAATTGTCCATGACTGAAAACAGGTTTTGGAAGATACAGGCATATCTTTTTCAACGTTTGGCCCTGTGCTTTATTTATTGTCATGGCAAAGGCTAATCTCACAGGGAATTGTCTGCGCGTAAAGGTAAATGGCAAATTTGAATCTGATGGAGTGAGGGATATCCGGGGAATAAGGACAGTTTGTGAGATAGCAGCTGCGATTGTTTTACACTCCAGTACGCTGCGGTGAATGCTGGTAACAGTCAGTCTAGTGCCATTACAGAGACCTCTTGCTGCAACAGGTTTCTAAGAAGCATGACCACTGAACCAATTTTAAATTTCAGTTTATTCGAAGGCATGCCAGTAAGGGTAAGACTGTTAAGAAATTCTTCGGGGAATGAAAGTTGATCTGCGGGATCATCTGTGACGATGGAGTCAACGCTGGTGAAAGTTACTTCGTCGGTTGGGATACGTTTCAATACTTGTTCATTCAGGTGCAGGGAGTCTTCGTTCGTGACACTTAATATAGCTCGCGTACTGAGTTGTTCCGAAGTGACAGTTGAGAAGTCGAGGTCGCCATATAGTTGTTGAACGGGATCAGAATGAACAGGAAAACAATGTGAAGGTAATGTTACAGGTGTTCCATTTGTCCAGTCTCCAACATCGAGAAGCCATTTTGCAAAATGGTGTTCGTCATGAAGAGCTCTCATATTTTTCGTCAGTGCAAGTACATGCATGTGACGCCACAAAGATTGCTTGTTAATGCAACTGGTGACAGTTAGTGCTCGGGAGCCACGCATAATAACGGGGAGTATTTGTCGGAAATCTCCACCCAATAGTATTGTTTTCCCTCCAAATGGGTGCGTCTCACCTGTGAGATCACGTAACAACCTGTCAACTGCCTGGAATGTGTATGCATGTGTCATTGGCGCCTCGTCCCATATAATCAATTTGGATTGCAGAATATGTTGCGCGTGTTGCGAGTTAGGTTTGATATTGCATGTTGAAGTAGTAGTGAGCTTCAACGGTATTTTAAACACCGAATGTGCAGTACGTCCACCCGGTAACAATGTTGCTGCTATTCCTGTTGATGCAACGGTTATAGGATTGTCTCCCCTGGCTCTGATTGTATGAATCAGGGTTTTGTAGACAAAGGTTTTCCCTGTTCCTGCGGGACCATATAAGAAGAAGCAGGTTTGTAGCGGATGGGAGTCGTTGTATGCAGCGTCCAAAACAGTGTCAACAGCGTGCTTTTGTTCTGTGTTGAGTTTGTCGTAGTGTTCCATAGCGTGGGAGTGTTCAGCCTGAGCGTCGAAGACGGTAGATGAATGACACATTGGAAGAATGTCAGTGAGGGGTAGGTGTAATTTGTGCAGGTTGAGGCCATGTGGTTGGAGCATGTCATTTATTTCTGCGAGAGCATACATGCAAGCGGTGCGTGTGGAATATGTTCTGAGAAAGTCCTCAGAAAGGGAGAGTTTATGCGAGTCCCAAATGTGTGGAACGTTATGTGGTTCGCCGAAGACACAGACGAAAACGAAAAGTTGTGGCAAGAACGGTGGCATTCGTATCTGAGATGCCTCTGTAAGAGTATCATGCCATTTCTTGTCATCTTTAAGAAGACCCAATTGTTGGCACGCCTCTTTGAAAGTGTTACATTCCACGCCGTTGACAGTTTGTAGAAGGTTGAAACTTGTGACGCCTACGGAACGGGCAAGGTGAAGCCTGAGGTAATAACGTTCGGTGTCGTTGATGGCAACAACAGGCATTCTACCGATCACTTTTGTGCCTCCTCTAATTCTCTTTTGCCATTTTCCAGAGGATTGTTGGAATGTGTAATGTTGGGGAACATCAGTGTATGTAACTCCACAGCTTCAGGATCGGTCTTGTTGAGTTCAAACCAAGCTAAGAACATGGTGCTTTTGTTGGCCTGTCTTTGTAGCGCTCATTCTTCGTGACCCTCATGAAAGAAAACGACTTGTTGTTCTGGCAAATGAACTGGTAATCGTGTAATAACGTGCGATTTTTCTGAAAGACTGTACTCGTTCAAACGCCACATAGCCTCAGGAGCACTAACATACCTACCATCAAGGAAAGTTTGTATTTCGTCATGTTGGAAAACACCATCGGCTGGCTCCTTCTGAAGTGCAATGGATGCAGTGTCGTGTCCTTTGTAGACATACTTATATATAGATACTTGATACATGATACATTGAATGGACTCGCACACTTCAACGTTAATGTGAGCATTGAATTTCTGAGCAAACCAGGGATAGATAGGTACTATCCAACGATTATCGATGTCGTATTTGCCAACAATGGCAGTTGTGCCCTGTCTTCGGCGGTATATAGGGTACCCTTGTGTGTTTTCTTGTGTCTCGGCGTTGAAGCCCTTTGGGAAATTTTTGGTGCACTTGCCGTCTTTCATGCAAGGTGAGTTGGCATTGAGCGTGCCACACGGACCATGTACCATGCATTTAGTGACAATTTGGAAAAGTCTAGGGTGTATTTCGGGATTTGGAAGCTCAGCGCAGACATATTCGTCTATGTCATCTTTGGTCCTTATTTTGCACTGTGAATCAAGTGCCAGTAACATATGGCAATGGGGCAAGCCTCGTTTTTGGAACTCAATGACGAAAATGTATGCGACTACATTGCCGAAAATATTCCTCTCCAGAATGTCAGTTAGGAACTCCCGAAGTTTGATATGAAAGACGCGGGAAACGACATCAGGTCTGTGTTCTGGGCGCTCATGATGGGAAATGGCGTTAGAGATTTCCGGCCAAGCAGGATTGCAGGTGAATGTTAGGAATAAGTCAGGCTTTCCACATTTACGGACAATTGCCATCGCGTCTTGGTAGTTCTGTTGCATTTACCATGGACTGCCTTAAAACGTAGAGGGAAGAATGATCGACTGTCCAGGGCGAAGGTTATTGTCTTGTGTTTTCGCAGCGATAGCATCCATCAGTCCCCTGTATTGTTCTACGCGCAAATCTTGTTGATGGGAGCGTAGGTAATGTAAACGTGCGCCTTCTGTTCTGACATATGCGTCGACGACATATTGCTGGAAGAGTTTGCCGCTGAAATGCAAGATGCTGAATGCAGATGTCATGGCAAGCCTGTAAGAATAAAATTGGAGTTGTGTGACTCGGGTTCTGTTCGCGGTTTGCTTTTCTTCAACATGGGTCAATTGTATGTGCCAGCCTGGATCTCCGTAAGGGAATAGTAGTGGATAAACCATGGGGTCACAGTTCATATTGAGTACAGAGATACGCTTGCAAGCAACTCCTCTTGGGTATATGCAAATATCGCGTTGTGCAGGAGGTTCCGCGTCTTCCCCTACAAAGATAGCAGCAACATCAGTTTGACAGGATGGCGCGTTATACCTTCTCATATCCAGAGTTCGATTTTCCATGAACACCATTCGTACAGCAGCAACAGGGTTATTATGAGTGACAATTTCGTGCATTTGCATGTAGGATTTAGCGAAGGGGTTAACCTGTCGTAACATTTTGTCTAGTTGCAACAACAACATATCACAGCAAGCACTGTTAACATCGTTTTGCAAACGTTGAGTGGTAGCCTCAGCAGAATCGAAGATATATAGTTGAACGTATCGAGGGGGCGTGTTAGGATTGGTATACAATGGAGAGACTTGATGATAAATTTGACCGTGGATTCGGAAAGCATACGATCCATGGCCAGGTGGTTGAGCGATGTGGGCGCCCATTGATGCGAAAGCTAAAGCAGAGTTGTATTCCCTGATATGATCACAGAAATGTCGGGACAGCGGATTCTTGCCACTCAAGAGGTTTTGTAATAAAGGAGGAGTTTGGGATAGTGGTGGCAAAGACACTTTGCCGTGACAACAACACTTAGTAAAATGTCCGGATTTGTTTACCTCTGATGGCCAATGAAGAGCATTGCAAGAAGTAAATAGTGCGGTAGGTAGTCCAATGTTGTGTTCCTCGATGGGAATGGCAGTGTGTTCTTGAAACGCAGCGGAAAGTTGAATGCGATGAATGTGCATGTGGTTTGCGAGAAGATGGCACTGTTTGAAAGAAGGTTTGCAATGTACACACTCAAAGAATGTGTCATGGCGGTGTGTTTTTGTATGTTTGTTGAGAAGAGATGATGTTGTGAACGATTCAGTGCTGTATTGACACTGGAAGAATTTCGTCAGGGCACGTGTTTTCAAATGGTTAGTAAGATGTATGTGTGCGTGAAACTGTTTGTCTCAAATGCTGCAAAGAAATCTTGTTGAATGTGTTTCTACATGTACATGTTTAGTTTGTAAGTGCTTCTTGAGAGTGCGAATTGTTTTGAAGCATTGTTGGCAATGGTCACATTGTGTCATTCGTTCAGTGGAGTGTGTTTTTAAATGTGCGTTGAGATATCTCTGGAGTCGGAAGGTTTTGGAACAAATGATGCATTTAAAGTCCTCTATGGAATGCGTTTGTTCACTGGAGTGTTTTTTTTAATGTGCATTGAGATTATATTTTTGTGTGAACTGTTTAGAGCAAATGTTGCAATGAAATTCCGGCGTTTGTAAATGTTCATCAGTAACATTAGAGTGGGAAGGTGAAGTCACATCAGTGTTGAGATCACATGGGTGTTGAATGTTGGTGCACTTGCCGACGTTGTCAACAGATGGCACCAAAAGGTCATCACGTGTGTTTGTGACAGGCAAGAGAACTTCATAATGGCCATGATCCAAAGGACCGCTAAATAGCAGGGATATGGAGAGACGTTGACCCGGATTGTAAACTCGAGGAGGGTCATGCGGACGTTCTCGGAAGTGAATAGTGATAGTAGCGGGAAGTATTTGAGACATCGCCACAATTTCAGCCTCGCCACCATAAACGCCGGAAGTATTCATGTACGCAGCGTATTGTCGAGCTGATTGTATGACTGTGCTTCCTTGAGTAAGAACAACGGACAGGGCGTCGAAATAGTTATCCCAATGTTCGCAAACAAAGCTTACAGCCATCTTGCGAAGTTCGAGAGCAACAGTTTCGTCGATGACATTTTTCCAGAAATATGCGACAGATAGAAATAAACAGTTACCTGATGCAGGAATTTCGACTACACTGAAAGACCCGTTCACTCCACGAAATATATGTGAAGCGGTAGCCATGGTTAGGAAACTAATGGCAATACTAAGGGGCAAAATCAAAACAAAGCTTCTGGGACATACGAAGAGAACAATGGAAAGACAACGTGGCTCAGACGACTGTAGAATATAACAAAGCGACTGAGGACACAGCTTGAGCTTGAGTGACTGAGGTACACACTCCTAAGGGTACACACTATTACGCATGCCTGGAGAGGTGGTGTGTATGTTCGCTAAGAAATGGGGAAAAAGAACGAGCAAGAAAAAAAGGGGAGGGGGAGAACGGAAACAAACAGTAGCACGAACAAATGGGAACAACGCGAGTGGACGTTGGGGGACCACCGAAGAATTTTTGATAAGTATTTCGGACATCGCAACAATATATAAACAAATATTACAGCCATGAAGCCAAGTTGGAGAGCAACAACTTCGTCCATGCACCAAATATGCGACCAATAGAAACAGACAGGTACCTGGTGAAGGAATTGATATAACATTGAACTAAGCTTTTTCCGTGACATGCGAAGCGGTGTTTATGTTTGCTAAGAAAGGGGGGAAAAGAACAGGCATTAGCATTTAAAAAAAAACCATATGTTGCCGCTTGGGCTTGAACCTATGACCTTCAGCATGTCAGGCGGATGTAATAACCAATACACTACGAAATACATACACACTGAGCAGGAACATCAAAAGTGAATGTAAAAAACATTGCTGCTCTCAAGACATGCCCCACTCCACCACTACCTTTGCTTGCCAAACGTTAACTGTGTTCAGTTGACCCGAGCGAGGGTCATTCGTCATGCTCGGTTGCACATATTTTTGCAGCTTACTTGCCTGGCATGGTCCCATGAAGAGAATTATATATATAGATGTGTACCAAGTACATATCACCAGGCTATTTACAAAACCAATTGCCGCAACCCCCGTAATTTTGGGAATAAATGTATATTTCAATTTAAAATATTTTCATAAAGAGTAACTTGCTCTTGCAATTGAGGTATGAGGGAGTGGGGCAGTATTTCGGCATGCGTATGAAAGAGTGGGGAAGGGGATAACAGCTCACTTTTAGATTAAGGTCAAATCGTCGAATAATAATTTGATTTTGAACATAAAAGGGCGTTGAACGAGGAGGAAAAGCTGTCGTCATCGCAGTAGATCATCTTGAAAAGATGATCGAACACAGCTTGGAATGTTAGCGCCAATTTTTTAAACAAGCTAGTGGCGGATCTTTTGTTTTGGAGACAAGGGTAAAATTCAAAAAGACAATCCTTTGTTTACGACAGCCTTTCGTTATCAGATTATGAAGCCATGGCAAAATAACCATTTTATAAATATATATATTTAAAAGGTAATGAGGGAAAAATGGAATTTAAAATATTTACTTTAATTAACATGAGATTTACCTGAAAACAAATGGACGTGGATAAAACTACAGCTGTGTCGGCGATTTGAATTTAACTTGAGTAACGAGTCGTAGAGCTATATTTAGTTTTCAAGCAATTTTTAAACATAATAATTTCCTGATAAATATTTTTAGAGCCATACGCCAAGTAAGATTAATCAAAATTAAAGTGTCGAACATAATTCTTTTTTTAAAACATCTTGTAACTCAAGAGTTCCTCACAATGACCAGAGGTCAAATGATACACGCCCAAATGGTCATCGGATCTGAATGTTAATGATTAAAATAGACTTACCTGGAATCACATTGGCCATCAATTGTCCTGTTACGAAAACCAGCATTGATATCAGGACGATGCTCATGTTTGACCTAAATATAAAATAATTTCTAACGTTAATTTTACCCTTTGAACTAATTTGTTTCTATTTGATCTCACGTTACAGAACCTTTTTTGAACATTACTTTGCGAGACTGTGTTGCATTGGAAAGAATACACAATGTTTCTTCCACATTGACAGAAGGAAATATATTGTTGATATTATTAACAGCATGAGGAAAACCGTTTTTAAAATAAGTTATTTAGGACCTCTAAAAAGTGTGTCCTTTATTTTGGAAAATAGTAATATTTCCATTGATCAAAATGCTTGTCTTTACGAGGTTTCGATAAAGTCAAAGTCTAAAGTTGAATCATTTGCTTTAAGAGCAAGGAAGGAATCTTCATGAAGAAAACTACTGCTCCACATTCATTTAAGTCATCCTATTGTAGAGCATTACATTACTCTTATGTCCTATGACAATAGCTTTTATTCTGGAAATCTCAAAATTATAATGAAATTATGTTGCCAATTAATTTAACTGTAGCTAATTTAAAAGACTGCAATTATAGAAAGAAATGAGAAACGCAATTTAATAAGAAATGTATTTCCTTTAAACAAAAAAATCAGTCAAAAGTAATCTAGTTTCATTAAAAATATTTCCCCATGAAGGCACTATGTAAATGATATTTCTAAATCGACAATATTTATTAGGGCTGGTACTGATTAAACATTTTTTGTTCGATTAATCGGGAAAAAAATTAATCGAGTAATCCATTAATTTCCATTAAATATACCTTTTTATGCATAAATAGATCCCTTTAAGTCGCGTTTCATTATTTCGCAAAACGGTTAGGTCGCGGTAATTCCATGGCTCTCTAATTGTGTGACGTAACACAGCAAATTCATTATTCTATGCAAGAAATAAGGGTGAAAAACCTGTTTGTTTTCGTATGCACGTCTACATAAAAAATAATATGAGGGGAAAGTATTTAAGTAACAAGAAATATAAATTATTAATAAATTAGAAAAAAAAAGAAATATTTTCTTAAATTTTAATCGAATTTGAATCGATAAAATTAAATTTAATCGATAATTTTTTTTGACTATTAATCGATTAATTAATCGTTAATTTCCGCAGCCCTAATATTTGTTTTGGCAAAAGCAACACAAATGTTTATGAAGGAAAAAGAATGATTAGTTCAGAAACTTTAAGCAATTATCATATTAAAGCGAAAGCAGGGACAATCACTGTGTTGCGAGCTTCATATTAAACTCATTAACTCATTGATATTTAACTACCTCAATAGAAAAAAAATGAATTTAGCATTAATATAGAAATATATAAGTTTTAGCCCAAAAATGTATGTAAAATTAATTTGTAAATAAATTTTTGTCATGGCCAAGTCAGAAATAATCATGTGTGAGTTATTTGCTCACTTTGACCATCATAGCCGAATTTCCTATTGTTATGATGGAGTCAAGTTTCTGAATCCGAAATCAAAGTTTGCAACAGATATTTAATGCATTCAAATAAATCTGATCAATTTTAATACATAAAAATATCATTGAAAGCTTTTGCGATTATAGCGTAATTGTTTATATAAGGTTAATTACTACTGACGCTTTCATTTGAAAAATTATAATGTGTACTACTTTTTATAGATGCACAAAGCCATTCGTGAAAAATCACATTATATTGTTAAGTTTATCTTGTATTTTCTATTACAGACATATAAAAGATTTCGCTTCCTACGCCATTCCGTGGTTTTTGTCTGGTCTAGCATTTTTATTAGAGTTTTAAATGTTGAGAGTGTTTTATTTTTCCTGGTTTGATCAGGCAAAACATTAAACGTCCTATTTCCGGATAGGAAGAATGTGAATTTCTGTATGTTTGTAACTGGAATTTTTTATCCCTATGTCTATCTGAGGGTTGTATTAAAATATATTTGCTTTTTCTTTCAAAATTAGAATTAATTGACTCATGTAGTATTACTACTTTGCTCTTTTTTCCTATATCATCCGGTTTTTTGTGGGATAAATGATTTTTCTAATGTTGTTACTTTTGTTGATTTTGAAAATTCTCCAGTGCTGAATCTGGAATTTGTTTTGGAAATTTTTCTATTTTATCTGGTTTTTTTGTTTGGATGGGTGTGTATATTCTAGAAAAGATATCACCAAAGTGATGTAGCATTTTAGTTGTATATTCTTATTACATCTATAAAAAAATATTCTTTGTAAAGCCTTAAGCTTTGTTGGATTTTTTAATTACATCATTGACATGACAATCCCATGTTAATTTCTCATTTATTATTTTTCTTAAATATTTATGATCTTTAGTTTGGATTAGTTGTTTTCCGTGAACGTAGTTTTTGCATTTATTTGTTTCGTTTTCTTTTTTTACCCTCAATAGTTGACATTTTTCTGGATGAAATGATATACTGAAATTAGTTTCCCATTTTAGTATTGCTTAAGGTCTTTTTACCACGTTTTTATTAACTCGCTTCGTTGGGCATTGTTTGTCCAAGATTTTTTCAAATCTGCCAACGTAAAATTGAACCACTTTTAATGGTCCTAGAGATCTGACAATTTTACCACAGATAGATCTTGGATGACAATGCATTGTATCAAAATTTCAGATCGATCAAATGTACCGTTATTAAATTATTGAACTTTTAAGTTTATCTATAGTCTATATAAAAGCATCTGTACCGTCGGCTTTTGTTGACATATGTGAGTTCGCCCCGTGACCACATCACAATGTTTTTAAAACGTTGGGTGGGCGCTTGTGAGGTGTTTGGTAAAATAAATAGAGGTAAAAAAATATTTTAAAAAACCAGGTTGTTATAAGTGGACTAAAAAGAATAAAATAAAAAGAAGTTAAAAAAAAGATTTTTAAAAACCACGTTTTTAGAAGCGGACTAAAAAGAAGAAAATAATGTAAAACTTATTAGTTCAAGTACTTCGATTTAATATGACTAAAAACGTGGGGTGGGTGTTTGGTATAAAAATTAAAGATTTCTAATTTAGAAGGCAAAAGAGAGATCTATAAGTGAGAGAATGAGTGAACCGCATATGTTAAACCTCATAAGCGCCCGCCCCACGTTTTTAGTCATATTAAATCGAAGTACTTGAACTAATAAGTTTTAAATTATTTTCTTCTTTTTAGTCCGCTTCTAAAAACGTGGTTTTTAAAAATCTTTTTTTTTACTTCTATTTATTGTAAGATTTCATTGCGTAAAAAATCTTCTTCCCAATTTTAAATGAAACAAATAAGTGAAAGCCCTGTCAGAAACTGCCCATCGGAATGAAGTTCTAATAAGCTTAAATGCATGAATGAGTCACATAAAACAACATATTGATTCTTTGCAAAGATTTGCAAGAATTTAGGTATAAACATACACCGCTCGGCCAAGACTTTGTACAAAGCATGCACATGTACACATCTCGTTCAGCAATAGCTAGTACTGTCATTTACATAGTTCATATTGACTGAAACATACCTATCATATGTTACACATGTACACTAGCACATGCATGCGCACGATTATTTTAATGATTAAGATGTGTTCTAACAATGGGTTTGTTATTTCTGTGACTGAAAATCACATAATATAATATTATTATTTTTAGACTGTGGTTTGTGCGCAAAAATATAAAATGTATCAATACACGTCAAAATGAATAATTATTAGTAAAACAAATTTGTAAACAACCATTGGTCTCACTCAAGTCTATTAAGTACATCAAATTAATTTAGAATAAACAAATATCTGTTGAGATAATTATTATTAGAAATAGATATTTATTAATATTTTGATGAAATAGGTTTAAATGAATACCCCTTTATTTTATATTTATAGACTTCCTTAATAATATATTATTATATTAGTGTTTGACTGAGTTCAGGAATGCAATTTATGCAGGCAACAATTTACAAGTATTCATAAGCCATAAAAGGCAACATTAAAGATAAAATAAATGTTAGCAGTAAATAAGAAGTTATATTAACGTTATACATTTAATACAAATAACACTCAAAGAGCAATAAAATAAACGAGCACACAAATTAGAGTCAACAAATTACAAACAATTTACATTTTTTAGACTTTCGCAGGCACCACAGCGTCACGATGTAGGAGATGGTTAGTCATTTTTCTGAATTTGTACTTCATGTTATATAGGAGAACATGTGAACACCTGTCACGGGATTGTTCGGGTAAACTAAAGCAGTTAAATAATTAAAACGAATGAGTTTGCCAACAGATTCAAATCCGAACAAAGGCACTTAAAACAAAAAACAATAAATCAATCGTTATTAAATGCACACCACAGATGCGAAGGCCGATATACAGTCGCGTTTCGTCACGTAAGAATTTTAGTCCTTGCTAGCAATTACTACGTACGAATTTTAATTAACATTTTGTGCATAATCATCTAAACCAGGAGTGGGCAAACTTTTTCTACGGAGGGCAGCATAGACAACTATATTGTTATTTTGGCCCGCATATATATTTTGTCACCTTCTTTTACAATTTACAACTATACAATACATGAATTAATGATAATAAGATAAAACCTACGCATGTGTCATTTTCGTTTTACATTTGCGCTTGATTACACATGCACATTACATTTTACAATACGAACTGAAACAGCTTCTAATTTGATAATAAGATTTTACTGGTTAGGCCTATATTTATTTTAATAATAGTTTATTTTTACATGTAATAATAATAATAATAATGAAGAAGAGGAACTTAAATTACATACAAGCTGACCACAGGGTGTAATAATAATTAATGAGAAGTAGGGAACATCCAGATATTCGGCATGCCGGATATCCGGACCGGGTATCGCAATTTTTAACACTTTTCGGATTAGGCAAATAATTTTGACAGATCCAGATAGTATCCGGATATCAATGTAAAAATGAATTTTTGAAATCAAATTAATATTAATAAGTTTGTAAACAAATATATAAAAAGTAAAATACAATAAACAGAAATCAGTACATTTTATTTGAATGGATAGTGAGAGAGCATGCAGCACGGCGGGCGCTAAATTGATGATAAGCGTTCTCGCTTGTCGCCGAACAAACTTGGGATGTTATTGTTCTTGAAAAAAAAAGGGGTGTGACAAATTAATTTGTCGAAACTTAAAAATTGAGGAGACAAACTACAAATTCTAAGGTAACAAGTACTGCTAAGTACCATGCCACAACTTACTATTAACTAGTAACTACTAACTAGTAACTATTTTATTTACACATGTCACAAAATTATTTTCATTGTTATAGCTGAAATATTAATTTTATGGTAAAACATAATTATTTGACGTTTAAAAATAATAATTTTCAGTTAAATATTAGTAATTATTAGTTTATACTATAAACTTTACAGTTAAACAGGAGCCCCTTGGAAACTGAGACAGGCTGAGTGTTAACTATCGTTTTTAACTTCTTTGTCATTGACTAATACGTTGACAGTAGTCAATCATTCAATACTTTTATTCAGTATTTACATTTAAACATTTTACTTTAATGACAAAAGTTATATAATTGTAATAATTTTATATTCTTTGTTGTTTTTTTTCCGATGAACTTTAAATGACAAATGCAATTGTGATTTGATTTACAAACTTAAATAATAAAAATGTTGCTTGTCTTCCATGTTAAACTTATTCAGTCTTATAAGTTTAAACTCTTATCTATTGTGAATATTATAATTATATGATATAAGTTAAGTAACAAATGAAGTTATTCATTAACTTATTAATATAGAACAAAATAAACAAATTAACAAGCTTTGATCATGAAATCATTCAAATCCATGCAAAATATTGTAAGACAGTCAATTTCAATACGTGAAAAAAAAATTAAGTTAAAAAGTTACAACTATAGATATTACATTACTACATAGGATAACAAACTAAGTTAACTAACAGTGTATTAAACTTAAATCGTCTGAATAAAAGAACAGTTTTTATTATGGCTCTAGATCACGACTTCTTGTCCACTACACTACAAACTGAGTACAACACTTTCCGTTTGGTACACACTACGAAGTTCGTTGAGCTTCGTTCATTCAATTCATTGTAAAATGTTCATCGTTGACGTGGATAGTGTCACAAACAGTCATAGTAAATAGCAGATACTCTCCATTTGTTGTATAATAAATATTTTAATACATAGTATTAAATACTAGATATAAAGTAGTAAAGTACACCCTCTTAGCTCTTACACTTAAATGTGGAGATATCCGGATCCGGCAAATATTAGCGTCAAACTATCCGGATCCGGCAAATCGTAAAAAAAACATATCCGGCTGTTCCACAATGAGAAGTATATAACTGTCCACAAGTTTGGATAATGTTCTTAAACTGTAGAACAAGTTTACTCGTGATTCGCATGATTACACTATGTAACACATTTTTTTCTTTCTGGCTTCTAATTGTTATATTTCAATTGCTTATGTCTAAAGTATGTGAAAAAAATGACTTCATTAAACATACACTTTGCTTACACGACAACACCACGAAGAAAACTACTTTTTTGTGAAAATAGAACGATTTGTTATTTCATTTTCGTCATTATGATCAGGTAAAAACAAAAGTTGCACAAGAAATAGACAAACACAGTCGGAAACCACTCAACAAGTTTCAGAAATGTGTAGATTTTCTAGATTTACGATTGTACTTTGAATCACTCTCTCGAAGTAGCCCCAAACTGTAGTACCCCATCATGTTTTCGTTATACTGTCCTTGATAACGACGTTTTAAGTCCAATATATCTTGATGAAAGCGCTCGCCTTGCTCCTCGGAGTAAGCTCCTATGTGCTCCTTGAATTTGTCGAGATGCGAATCAAGGATATGGACTTTCAGAGACATACTGTATCCCATTTTGGCGTAATTCTTTATGTAGTTTTCAGCTTTGGGATTACCTAGGAAGCCCTGAACAACTGCAACGAAACTGAACCAAGCCGATCTCTCCGTCCTGTTCAACAGCTTTGCAAAATCCTCAATGTCTTTGATCTTCTTGATCTGTGGTCTTACGAATATACCAGCCCCGACCTTAGTCTCGGACAGCTTTGGGAAAAGATCTTGGAGGTATTGAAATGCTGCTGACTCCTTGTCAAGAGCAGTGACAAATTGCTTAATGAGGCCTAACTTGATGTGCAGCGGTGGCATATGCACTCTATGAGGTTTTATCAGTGGCTCCCACTTCACATTGCTCTTAGCAACAAAAAACTCGGTCCTTTGTGGCCAGTCCTTTGTGCGATAATACGCCTTAGTGTCACTGCTGTCTGTCAGGGGTATGAGAATCACTGGGAGTGAATGCTTGGTGACTCGTGACTACTCTTCATGAATATAATGTTTTGAGTGAGCCCTGGTCACACGGGACATGTCAGGGACATGACGAGAGGACACGCCAGGGGTCAGTTGAGACAAGTTTGGGAGGTTTTATAAGAGAGGAGTCGAGTCGAGAGAGGGAGTTGTGTAGTTGGGCAGTGTGTTGCAGAGAGACCGGTCGGGTTAGACCGAGGAGATAGAGTTTTTGAGAAGGGTGGAGTTGTATCGTCAACCAGAGGCGGTCAGGTTGGACCGAGAGCATGAGTGAATATACAATCTGTTGTATCGATTTAATTACTGTTCAGGCAGAACAGCCAGAGTCAAAGTTCTGTACAGGAGAATAAACATTGCATTGTTACACAGACTTATGTCATCTCTTGAATCGTGTGAAAGCGGAGAGCAAGGCCCAATCCACTAAACATCGAGACCTAACATGGGGGCCCGGGGCCAACGAAAATAGTATCTCGATTACCTAACACCGCGAAACACTTCGAGATACTGACCAGAACCACATCAGAGCAGCGATACAGCCGTCCGCACTTACCAGTACAGCGTTGCTGCATACACAACAGAGTCTAACACCGCGTTGCTGCATACACAACAGAGTCTAACACCGTTAGCCAGGACGACAACTGGCGTAAACCGTACACAGGGCGCATACAAACTGTATCCGTCTACACGTCACAATCTACACCGCATGCGCCGGGGATAATATCGACGATGGAACCAGCAACGTACACGGGAAGTCGAGACGACCATCAGCGTGCCAGCGGCTTCTGACAGGTGGTGCCATCTAGCAAGTCCCAGGAATACTGAACATTGGTGGCCAGAGGGACAACTACGAGATCGACGAAACTAGACACCAACACTGCAGACAGACGTAGCAGGGTAGAGCAGAGTCCAATACACCTACGACGGGACGTTAACATCCCACGAGAAGACGATTACAAACTGTACCGGGAGGTCACGTCGCAGAAGGACCCTAAAGTTCAAGCCAGGACAACCTCGAGGAAATAAACAGTATATGTGACAGTGATAGTGTAATGTGATGATCGTTATATATGGTTAAGATGTGTGTGTATTTCTAAAAATACAGGCAAGTACAAATTAATTTGTTGTTAAAAGATTGTAAAAGGGTAAAGTTATTGTAAAATATCGGCATAGTAAGAGTGATCTGGGAGATAATATATATTTATATATATAACATATCTGTCAGATATTAACGAACAATATGGAAACGAGAAGTAAAAAAACACAAGATATCGATTAAATAATGGCGGACTTTAGGGAGACGGGCAGGAAGTTACAGTTAGAGGGGCAGGAGTTAAACAAATTCTTACTAGACAATTGGAGAAAATGGGAAGAAGACGAACGAGAAAATAAGAGAAGACAGGAAGAAGACGAACGAGAAAATAAGAGAAGACAGGAAGCTGCGGACATTAGGAGGCATGCAATGGAAATAGAGAAAATTAGATTAGAAACCGAGAAATGCAAAAACAATGAAGGTGTACCGGGGGGCAAAACTGACAAAAAAAGAAACTATCATTTACTGAAAAATCTACTAAAATATGACAAAAGTAATGAGCTAGACGAATACATTGACAACTTCGAACACATAGCCCAGCAAAATAAGGTGCCTAAGGAAGAGTGGATAGCCGAACTGCAGGTCCGAGTAACGGGGGACCTTCAGGCATTCCTACTAACAGAGGATGTCAGAAAAAAATACCATGACTATGACGCCGTCAAGTCACTGCTATTGACACATGCAGGGTATAGTTCCGAAAAATATAGAAGGAAGTGGAACAACCTTAGGCCGCAGGGGAATAACTTCAGGGAATACCACTCATTATTAGCAAGAAGTCTAGACAACTGGGTGGCCAGTACAGGGACGGACAGGTCGTACGAGGGGCTACGAGACCTGGTGTGTCAAAATAAATTACTCACAAACATGAACCCCGAGATACTGAAAACTGTTTTATTAAACAAACCAACAAGTTGTGAAAGTGTGTTGACCCAGATAGACACAATCAAAGCTACAGGGCAAGACATCGTGACAAATAGTAGCAGAACAAGTTTTCAAGCCGGGGGGGGGGTGGAAAAGTGGGGAGTTCAGAACAGAACCAGAAGGAGGTCAGCAGAGGGGAGACTAAATAGAGAACAAGGGGGCTGTTGTGTATGTGGTCGAGAGGGACACTGGAAAAATAACTGCCCTCGAAGACAGGGAAATAGAGAGTGGACACAGGCGGGAACTGAAATATACAGGGGTAGGCGAGAGTACGCGAGAGACCCTCCACAGAGATACAATATGAGGTGACTAGGAATGCAGAATGGCGAACGGGGAAGAATGGGGGTAGGACACAATAATAAAAATAAGTTGAGGCCACAAATAAGGAAGTTACACTACATAAACATCGCAGAAGACATCGAAAGAAAATCGACAGGTGTGTTATACTTAGAAAGAGGAAAATTAGGTGGTAAATAAGTATCCGTACTCCGAGACACAGGCTGTACCATCATCGGGTGCAGGAAAAGTTTAGTTAATAGACATCAGATAACAAATACACTTTATAAACTACGACTGATAGATGGAACTGTTATAGAATACCCGACAGCATATATAGAAATTGATACGCAGTATGTGAAAGGGTTAGTACTAGCTGCAGTATTCGACGACCCAGTAGCGGACCTCATAATAGGAAATGTGGGAGAAAATAAAGATTCGGTCCTCCACCAGGGAAATGTCATAACAAGAGCACAAAGGAAGAAAGACGACGTAAATGCACTAAACATGGAGAGAGCCAATAAAAAAAGTCAATAATACCGGAAAATAAAAACGTGAAGTGGGAACAAGAAAAGGACCCAGAACTAGGAAAGTACTGGGAGAAAGCTAAGAATAAAGAAGTAGAACATACAAAGCAAGGACAAATTAGATTTCATACGAGAAATGGCTATTTATATAGGAAGTTTACAAACAATACGAACAACAAGGTCGATGACAAACTAGTCATTCCGTTTCAGAGTCGGGGGATTATCCTCCAGAATGCACACGAATCAGCACTAGCGGGACATAGGTCAGTCGGGAAAACAAAGCAGATCATAACGTCAGAGTTTTTTGGCCAAAAATGAACAAAGACATCACAGAATATGTTAAGACATGTCCTATATGCCAGAAGGCTCGACCGCCGGGGAAGATTAAGCCAATAGAGCTAGGGTACATGCAAGTAATAGGAGTACCATTTAAGAAAGTTGCAATAGACATAGTGGGACCTCTACCAATAACCCAGAACAGGAATAGGTACATCCTGACACTCATTGATATGGCTACCAGGTGGCCGGAGGCAGTACCATTAAAGAAAGTAACTGCAGAGGACATATGTGAGGCGTTATATTCGATCTTCACCAGAATGGGATTCCCGGAAGAAATTTTGTCGGACAACGGACCTCAATTCGCGTCTGACTTGTACGGACAGGTGTGTAAAATACTTAACATCAATATCAGCCATTCGTCCATTTATCACCCACAGTCAAATGGAATGGTGGAGAGATTAAACGGTACCCTAAAGACGATGCTAAGGAAAGTAGTTACAGAAGGGTTAGATAACTGGGATAGTGTGTTACAGTCAGTGCTCTTCGCTTACAGGGAAGTTCCCAATGAAATCACATTAATCTCACCTTATGAGTTAATGTTCGGCAGGAAGGTGAGAGGGCCGATGGCAATATTGAGAACGATATTCACACAGGAAAACACAGCAGATGATATAAAAACGACGTACGATTATATTATTGAATTAAGAAATAAATTAAAAACAGGGCTGGAAAAGGCGCGAGCGAACACAGTAGCACAGACGGTCAAGAATAAGATGTACTATGACCGACATACAGTAAAGAGAGACATTCAGGTAGGAGACAAAGTATTACTCCTAAATCCGAAAAGAGGAAAAAAATTGTCATTATATTCAGAGGGCCCATATGAAGTGACCAAAGTCCTTTCAAAATACAATGTGGAGATAAAAAAGGGACATCGAAAAAAAATTTACCACCTCAACAGAGTAACCAGGTATATGGAGAGAAATCCTCATAGCATCGGGGATGATAACAGTGATAAAATTACGCACGGCGGGGCAGCAGTAGTAATAACTGAGGACAACGGAGAGGGGGAAGAATTTGTTGTACCCACAATAGAGGTAAAAGACAAGCACTCTGAGCTAGATATTAATATGGACTTAGAGATAGCACAAAAAAGCGATATAAAAAAAGATGGTAGAAGAATTCAAAGAGGTGATTTTCGACATCCCAGGAAAAACAACAGTAGGCGAACATATAATCAAACACGTGGACAAGAAACCAATAACCTTAAAACCGTACACAATCCCGTCACACATGGCAGGGCAATTAAAGGAAGAGATTAATCTGATGCTAAAGTTTGGTATCATAGAAGAATCAAAATCACCCTATTCTTCGCCCTTAGTCCTGATAAAAAAGAAAGATGGCTCAGTACGCACGTGCGTTGACTACAGAAAACTGAATAAGAAAACGAGAACCGTAGCTGAAGTCATCTTAAACCCAGAGGATATACTGAACAACATGACACATTCAAGATATTTCAGTAAGTTAGATTTAACCAAGGTCTACTGGCAAATACCCCTGCAAAAAGATAGCCAGGAATATACAGAGTTTCAAGGGCCCGATGCCCTATATCAATTTAAATACATGCCCTTCGGACTATCAACTGCCCCGGCAACATTTAACAGAATAATGAGGAAACTCTTCGGTCACTTAGATAAGGTAGAGACGTACTTTGATGACATATGTGTGCATACAGAGGACTGGGAGACACATATGAAGACACTTAGGCAAGTTTTTGAAACCTTGAAAGAAGCGTGATTTACAGTAAAACCAGGGAAAATGGAGATCGGGAAAAAGGCCATTAATTTTTTGGGACACAGAATAGGAGCAGGACTACTGAAACCCGAGAGTGATAACGTACAGAAAGTTTTGAAAATTTAGAGACCTACCACGAAAAAACAGGTTAGAAGTTTAGTGGGTCTCATATCCTACTACAACAAATTCATACCAAACTTTTCAACCCTAACGGCACCCCTAACAGACCTTACAAGAAAAGGTCAACCAAATAAGATCCGCTGGACAAATGAATGCCAACAGTCACTAGACAGAATTCAGAAGTGGCTGAGTAGCGAACCCATATTAATCCTACCTGACAATAAAAGAACATTTATAGTGAGAGCAGACGCGTCGATGAAAGGTATAGGGGCGTGCTTGTTACAATCCAGAAACAACACTCTACACCCAGTCAAATTTATAAGTAGGAAATTGATGGAAAGAGAAACAAGATATTCCACTATCGAGAGAGAATGTTTAGCAATTATATGGGCAGTCCAAAAATTGTCATATTATTTATTAGGGTCACAGTTTATCCTACAATGCGACCACCAAACATTGAAATATTTGAACACAACAACATACACCAACTCGAGAATAACAAGGTGTTCACTAATGCTCCAGGAGTTTAAGTTTGATGTCCAGTACATCAAGGGCGAAAAAAATGTCATAGCGGATTGTTTGTCTAGACTTGAGGGGTGGGAATAAGGAAAAGACAGTGACATAGAAACGGTCAGATAAGACTGCCCGGGAAATAAACAGACCGTGACCGTCAAAAGCTCACAGGACAGAGTTACAAAGACAGATAATGGCTTCGCGGGTCAGTTACAAGAAAGGGTTTTGTTGATAGTTGGGGTCATGGGGAGAACATTGAGTCGTAGAGGGAAAGTGACTCGTACACAAGTGTTTCATAGACACACGGGGGACCGTGAGGGGTCAACAAGGATAATCCAAATGAGGTCAAAGTGAATTTGACACGAGATGGGGACAAACGTAATAGCCCACCCTCAAAACAATGACTATTATTTTTTTCCTCAATGTTATGAACTATGTGGCTGTGAAGGGATAAATAAAGTTGACATGACTATGATATTTTTTTGGATGATGATGATGTGTTTTTGTGATAATTATGATAAGGGATAATAAGGTATTTTTGGTTTGAACTTGCGGGATCCGGGGTGACCTCGTGCCAAATTTTTTTTTACAATGTATTGATGACGTGTTGGAGGGTCATGGGCCATTGGGGTAATTATGTAAGAAATGTTTCGCCCCTGGATATATCAGGACATTCGTGATTATAAGGATATGTATTGTTGATAATTATTATGAATATTGATGATTACGATATTGATTATGCATTGAGTATTTATGATTATGAATATACTTTGAGATTTTTTTGATGAGTGTATTCAACCTGTCATTTGTACATAATTAACATGTTTTTTGTCAAATTTTTAAGATTATTTTAGAATGATATGTAAATATTTAACCATGATATGCATTGATGAGAACGTGTCCACGATACGGGTGAGCACGATGTAATTCTGTGACTATTATTAGAAATTTTCATGATTTTCAAGATGTGTGTGAGTGGTTGTGAAAGGACAGTGATTCCATACCCTGACTTTTTTTTGGGGGGAGGGGGTTTATTTGATGTTGTAAATATAAGATTCTTACGGTAGTAGAATCTAGGGGAAGAGGGGGGACATGTCAAGGGTATGAGAATCACTGGGAGTGAATGCTTGGTGACTCGTGACTACTCTTCATGAATATAATGTTTTGAGTGAGCCCTGGTCACACGGGACATGTCAGGGACATGACGAGAGGACACGCCAGGGGTCAGCTGAGACAAGTTTGGGAGGTTTTATAAGAGAGGAGTCGAGTCGAGAGAGGGAGTTGTGTAGTTGGGCAGTGTGGTGCAGAGAGGCCGGTCGGGTTAGACCGAGGAGATAGAGTTTTTGAGAAGGGTGGAGTTGTAACGTCAACCAGAGGCGGTCAGGTTGGACCGAGAGCATGAGTGAATATACAATCTGTTGTATCGATTTAATTACTGTTCAGGCAGAACAGCCAGAGTCACAGTTCTGTACAGGAGAATAAACATTGCATTGTTACACAGACTTATGTCATCTCTTGAATCGTGTGAAAGCGGAGAGCAAGGCCCAATCCACTAAACATCGAGACCTAACACTGTCCCAGAGACAGAGGAAACAAGCAACATATCGTTAATCCTCCTTAAAGACCCGCGATGAATGATATTATTTTGAAGTCACCGAAGACCTCCCATCCGTAGTCGTCATACTTTAATGCACTCAGCAACATTTTGACACTGGTGTAGTCCTCTTTGAGATGCACAGAGTGGGTCATTGGGAGAGACGGGTAGTTGTTTCGATTGTAAAGCAACACGGCCTTGAGACTCCGGGATGAAGTGTCTATGAATAGGCGTCATTCAATAGGATTACATGCGATACCTATAGACTGGAATAGAACGGCAACATCGTTGCAGAAGCACAGCCCATCACGCTGACTGAAGAAGTTGGATAATCTTTGATGCCGCTTCCTCTGATCCTTGACTTGTACGCTATCATCAACCAAGTTCCACTGTTTGGGCCTGGATATCAGAAGCTCAGCATTCGATTTCGTAAGCCCGAGGTCCCTAATTAAATCGTTCACGTCTTTCTGGTTAGGGAAGTACAACTTTCTATCCCCAACTTCATCTGCGGAGTCCTAGTCCATATCTTCAGTATCTGCCTCGCTATCTGACTTGCTGCTGTCTTCTGAAGATGGCCGATGCTGCCAGGAGGAGTCGGAACTGGCAGCTAATAATAAATTTAAAACATTATTAAAACACATCTAAGCGAGAAGCAACTGTTCAGTTTAATTCACTTGTTTTCTTTCAATATTCGCATGTGAAATGAGGTGCCCCAAGTTTTGTCTTGGTCCCCGACCGGTACGCGGAAATATGCCTTGTAGGTCTCGCACATCATACGACTTGCTTCCACGGAATACCTTTTCGCTCTTGTCTTTATTAATTGTCCGCATACGTAGCAGAATGAATAAGCTGGATGCAAACAACCTCTTGATGACATATCAACTAAATAACTTCTCTTCAATTACGAATCGTTAACTTTAGGTCAATTTTTAAATGACAATTGATTGTTGGGTAACACCAAGTTAATCTAGGAAGAGAGATGAGAAACAGTAAAACGGTATAAGCATGGAGAAATGCTAATATAATTTAGAAGGGAACATATCCTTTGTGAGGACTAAAGGGAGCCGTACATTTTATAGAGATCCTCTACCATGTGTAGCGTGCGTAAAAATTAGCTACTCTACTCCCAGCTTTTCAAAAAGTTATCATTATTAACTTTAGCACTGCAACACATAGACGGCTTGCTTTATTACGTTCCTCTACTAACACATAAATGTAACAATGAAACATGGATGTTGAATAGAAGTAATGAGTTTAGTAAGAGAAGTGAATGATTACCAATAAACTGCAAACAACTTGGAAGCAAATTATTGTCTCTCCTCCATTTAATCTTTAAGTGGAAAAAGTAAGAAACAAGAATTATGTTTTCAATCTTCCGAATATGGTAGTAGGATGCCACTAATTTCAGTGGCCAAGCCAATCGCCTATGAGTCATAGACCGAAAATTTTCCTGCAGTCTTCACCCTTTCCTAACCTTTCCATCTCACCGTAACTCTCCCTGACGTTGTCGTTCTCTGCGTATGCGTCCCTGTCCATTATTAACGTCATATAGTCAGTAATAACTGCTACATGACTTCCATTCATTTCATTCGTTATCGGGAGTGCAAGCATGTGTATAACTCTCTTGACCCCTTGCCAACCCGCAAAAAAAGTGACTATGATAAAAAAAAATTTGATGTGTATCAATTCAGCCAGCTTTCTGTCGTATGTTTTTGTGTGATTTTGGTTCTTTTATTGTATTTTTAGAGTATATGTAGAAACAGTGTATATACAATCACCCATCTACCCTCAGTGTGAGAACTTATAAAATGGATGTCCCTTTAAGCCTGGTGTGTTATTTTTTGGTTTTGGAAAGAGTTTAGGTATAATTCTGAGATGTACGGTTGATACGTGAGAAAATAACGTGAAAAGAGAAATGCAATCTGACGCGAATTGCGAATTTTACGTTTGGTCGAAACAATTTTTACCAAATGAAAACAATACATGTGTACTCGTTTTAAGTTTTGTGTTCCAGATAGATCGAAAGGATAATAATAATTTAACTATCATTGGTGATGACGTTGTTGAGTATGATGGTCTATTGAATTTGTTTATACTAGTCAAAAGATCTCCGATTTTTGGAAATCTGTGTACATTTTTAAAAAGTTTTAAGATTCCTCATCAGTTTCATATTTTGTGTCGTTAAATTCTCTCAACGACTTTGATATACTATTCCTAAAATTCGGAACAGTTTCTTCAAAAAAGTACACTTAGAATGGCTTCTTTCTGTGTCCATCCACACTGGAACTTGCAGAAGGGAGTGTGAAGAGGAACGCAGGAAATATAAAAACATTATTTTCAAATTAGAAATGTCAAATAATCCATTGTCAATCCATCTATTCAGCCATATTTCATGAAGGTAAATTTGTTGTTTTAATTTAATCAACAAAAACACCGTAAAAACCTGATACATATTTAGGAGAATAAGAATTACTTGATAACAAATTGAATGATAAAGTTTTTATTTTATTTATGGGAGTAATATGCAAAGTTGATTACACTGGGTTAAAAAGAAATATCAATTTTGTAGTTTATTATCACGTAACAAAATAAATTATACAAACACGAATTTTATAATAAAGTAATTGTAGTCGCTAATACGCTAATAGTTCTCTTTTAAAATCAAATTAAAAATTAATGAACTAGAAAGGTATTAACTATTAACACAATTATTATTTTCTAAAATTCTTTAGGACTCGAAATTCATATTACACATTAAGAATTCTGATTGGTAACTCCGGGATCTTCATACTATATGTAGAAAAAGGGTTGGTCATTTTGACCAGATTGTGGTTTGGACAGAAGTTTCCCAATTTCAAGAGTCATGAAACATTTCTCTTCCCTCCACTCACTTACTCTTACACATTGGTTAAAATGCTACTACATGTACTTTATATTGATTCCAAAGTATTCTACGCCACGTGAAATGACCTTAGTAAATCTAAAAAATTTTGCGTTAAAAAGTAGATACAATTATAGTAAAATAATAGATATGCTTTGCTCGATATATTTTTTTAAAATTTAATGAATGATTCTTGCGATTTAGTTTCTTACTATTGGGCTATGGGGTATGTGAGAGGGATGCGTAGAATTTTAATCACAGAGACTTCAAATTAAAACTCAACATTCCAGTTAAGATAATTTAATGAAATTTAACGCTTATTAAGTTACATACTTTTTTAAAAAAATGACTTGATACCTCAATAATTACAGAATTTAGATATAAATGATAAATTTAAAAAAAAGTGATGTCGCATTTATGTTACATTTTAACTATTCATACAGCTGTAAAAGTAATTAGATACTCTGGATAGACGTGTGCGTCATGAAATATGATGTACATGACTCCTTTACCATCTGTTCCTGAATCATAAGGATAATTTTTCCCTGGCTTGTTGGGAAGAGCTCTGTCCCCTTGTTTGGTTACTATTGACTCACCAACTAGCACTCTCGCTTGATACATCTTGCACTCTTTTGTTGCTGGATCTTCTTTGGCATAAGAAACAGAATATTTTGGATCAACGGCGAAATAGGCACCATCTCCATAGTATGCAACTAAAATAGAAGACAAATATTAGGGTACGACGGGTGTAATTTCACAAGTCTTTAGGCGCCAGTACTTTGAGACTTTAAACCAAGGGATCCAATCAAAACCACACAAAAATTTGCGAATAATATTTATCGAACGACAACAACTGTTACACACTTTTTAAACAAGTAAAAGTGCATTAGTTTTACCAGTTGCTATATTGTGGTGAAAAATGTTGACAACCCTCAGAACTCTGTTTCTTATGTTTATAATTAAAGGTTATATTCTGTTGTTCATGGGAGAGGTGCATTAATTACCCGTGAGAGTTAATGTTGATTGTCATTTGTTTACTTTTATTGTTGTTTCCAAATATTCAAATAATGTGTAATAATGAATGTGAAAAGTATTAAATTCAGACCCTGTCCTTTAATTGAACTGCCACGAGTAAATAATGGTTGTGTAAAAATTGGCTTTTCCGCATGTGCTGATCTGTATAAAAATATACTGTAAAAATTCCAATTAGTTAAAAAGAATGTTAATACCTTTTTAAAAAGGCTTCTATGCTACTATTTAAAATTCTTCAAATTTATTTAGAAACTAGAAGAGATATTTGTTCAAATATCTTGCAATTTGTTTTTCTATAATAAAATCTGTTTCTATTCCATTTTTTTAAAATTACACAATTTTCTAAGAAATTCGATGTTGTAGATATTGTTGGTTAAACTTTAGCCATGTCAAAGGCTCAATTTACCTTTCGTGCGTTTATAAATTATGAGAATTTTCAATGACATTCGATATCTTCACTGCATCATCCCCAAACTCCCTGTCACAAAACTCTGTGTTTTAAGTCTCATGTTGCGTTGATAACCTCCAGTCAGTTACATACTTGTTTAAATATATTAAAACGGCCGAGAGCAGGTGCCAGAAATTGAACAATTTTCAAACACTGGCGTAACTCTAATCTCATTCTAAAAAATAATTCTTATTGAGCATGAATGATTTTATAATATAAGTATTTACCTGATTTGTAATTTCGACTGAAACCACTTTGATTAATGGCATCAACCCTAGAGAAATGTGTGCCATGATAAAGCAGTTTCTCATTTTCAAAACCAGGAGGATTGCGGGAATCTATCTCACGTTTTTTCACAGCATATTGTTGGTAAAGAGGTTTATTTTGTACTCTCTGAATCTGGAAAATCATTGTTAAAAGTTAAAATCAAATATTTTAAAAAAAAATTCCGGAGCTTAATTTTTTTTTAAATTGAATATTGTTTATCAATGCTAATGAAATTCATATTTTCACAGAGCATGTTTTACAAATAATTTTAGCTAACTTATATAATTAGGCTGTTATTCATTTTTTTATGTTCATACGAGCAACAAAGCCCGTCCAAGGACGTTCCGCCACCGTTCGTTGGCATGTTGTAACTCCCCTCCAACAGCCTTCTCGACCGGCATACATGTGTATCACGTCAAAAATACTATTCATTATAGTTAAAATAAATAACTTGTAAAAACAGAGCCTTTTACTATAAATCCCAACGCGCATAACTCAAAATAAAGTCTTGGAGCAATACTGCACCAAACATAACTCGTTTTGAACGTCCGCCTAAACGTGTTCAATATGATTGGCTGTAGGAGTCATATGTGTTTGAGGGACTAATCGCTATCTAGTACAGGACAGAACAGACATAACATTGCCTTTTATTATATAGGATTTTAATTAACTTTTTTTCTGTATTCAGCGCTAATTCGATTATGTAAGCTACAGTTACCTGTTTAACAGTTATTGGAGGTTGGATCTGAGCAAGTTTTTTTATTACTTCTTGATATTCTATGTTTGATGGTTGTAAATCAAACAGTTGATGATTCTCATCCTTTTTCATCGGCTCCCAATTATCTGGAACAGGTTCTTCTGTTAATTAAAACGAGATAAAAACGCTAGAGTAAAATATTTGAAGTTATAAAATCATAAAAATCTTGTAAAAGATTCAAATATTTTTTGCAAGAGAATGTGTTTAAAATGCCGATGCATAAAGGGGCTTTTTTAATGACTCATAAAAATATCCTTGCTAGTATACTATAAAGAAGAGATGAAACATGTTTAAGAAAGTGTACTTCTGTTGCAAACTGTTACTGTTAGTTTTAGTAATTGTTTAGACGGATCAAACAAATTTATTTGTGATATATAACACATTGGAGACATTTTATCTGATGTTGCTTATTAATCAAATTTTTTACTTAAGTCACCTGGCTTACATCCGTACACACTTTTCATGATTTCTCTAATGTACAATAAAATCTCTCACATTTTAAAGAATTGCTAGTTTCCTCATTTTTTCTAGGCTCAAAATGGTGTTTTAAAAAAAAATTACTTTCAGTTGGAAAATCTTCTTTCATGGCAGTTGATATAATAATAGTTGAGAAGAAATTTAATGCAACAATCCAATTAGTCAAGATCGATTTGAACTTTCTCCTGTAAATGTGAAAATTCAATCAAGGGCTGATCAGTCATAAAACTGCTCATCTGCATTGCTTTTCTTATATATGGTAATATGGCGCCAAAAGCATGTAAATTAACTATCATAATTGATCCATCTAACTGGTGAAATAATTGAATGTATTGATAATTCGATCAATCTTGAAGTATTTTTTTTCCTTTTTCAACTTTGTTTTATTTACAGGAACGCATATATTTGATGAATTTTTATTTAACAATTTTTTTTTGTTGTAGTTTTGGCACTCAGACGGAAAATGCTTTTCTTCTGCAAAGTCAAACCGGCGTTACAAACTAGCATGACAGACATAATTCTAACTCTTTTTTCTGTTAAATTGATACGATTTGCAAATATGCAAATGTTCTAAGACTTTGACACTAAACATTATCGTCGATAACTGCAAAAATTAGCCAATGTTTTCAATTTATGGACACATTAAGACTTTTATTAATATTTTATGATTGTATAATTTCGTGCACCATTCACTTTGGTTAATTGGAATACTTAATTTCTAAAAAAATTTAGATATCTCCTGTTTCACAATAAAAAGGATAGCCTATGCCATCATTTGTTTCAGTAATTTATTTTGCCTTTTCTTTCAACATATTTTAAGGCTTCTATTAATTAATTCCATCATGTGCTCAGAAATGTCGTATTCCGTTTTATATGTTGATTTCAATCCTTTTTCACATGTTCTCTTTACGCTGATTGACAATTTACCTTAATAGCTTGAGAAAAAAGTACATATTTCTAAAAGTGTCAAAAACCATCACAGTATAACCAAAAACACCCGTAAGGAAAATTGAAATCAGATTTTGTCATAAGATAAAAAATCAAGGGTGCTTTTGTTTTCCTTTCTTAAACCCGACAATTTTCATAATTGTTTATAAACCCCATTTAATATAATATAGTTTACGAAACACTAAAGTCGCTTTTAAATTTCTTAGAGTCTGAAGAGATGATCAGATGGGTGTCGAGCTATCTCATTTGTTTTATTGGACACTGTTTATCTACTTCATTGATCTTGTGGCGTTAAGTTTTAGTTAAATTTACTAGGTTAAATATTAATTCATTTTGGCTAACGCACATGTAAAAACCTGGTATGTTTTGGTTCAGAAAAATAAAATGGTTTTCTAAATACATGCCTGCACTTCAGTACTTTTCAAATCATTATTATTTGATTATTATCCAGATCTACACGCACTAAACTGGTGACCCTGACGTGATAATCATAATGATTGAAGAAATAATAGATCGGTTAAGTCAGTTACTATCTGCACAAAACCAACAGCAACAAGGGGCCATAGGCCTGAATGCAGTCTCGCTCAAGTTACATGACTTCTGGACAAAACCTCCTGAAGTTTGGTTTGCCAGAATTGAGGCGCAGTTTGGCATAAAAAACATAAACAATGACCAAACAAAATACGATTATGTTGTTAGCACCCTCGATGTCAATACAGCGGAGGAAGTGCAGGCTGTGCTCATTAATCCTCCAACTGAGAATAAATATGAGCACCTAAAGGCTTCTCTGCTGAAAACCTATGGAAAGAGCCAGGCCCAGAAGGATGCAGAGCTGCTAAATTTATCTGGTCTGGGGGATCGTAGGCCTACAGCCCTTCTCAGGAAAGTGAATGCCCTCAACGATAACCCCAAAACGCTCAAACGAGCTCTGTTCTTAGCTAATCTCCCACATGAGATAAAGACGGTGCTTGTGGGCCACGACATAGAAGACACCGAAAAGTTGGCAGAGGCAGCAGATAGGATATGGGAGACTCGCTCAACGAACTACGCAGTGTTCAGTGTGGGCATGAAGTGATCACCGACTGATCAACCTTGTTTCTCCTAAAGTTGTATAGGTGAAGTCAACGCATTCTACAAAAACAACAGACGGTCAGGTACCGGGCCACCCAAGTCTCGTTACCAATACCAGGCCAGCATATGTACATACCACAAGAAGTTTTTGCCCAAGGCCTATCGTTGCCAGCCAGGGTGCAAATTTGCAAGTCTCGTGACAAACATAAAAACCACGGGAAACGGCCCAGCCGATCATTAAGCTTGTCAGCGACCGGCTCACTCAACTCTAAGAACACGCTATCAGTCTACGATCGCCACTCCAACACAAAATATTTAGTCGACACTGGAGCAGAGATATCCGTCTACCCTACGTCACGACTAGACAAAACAAAAACCGCAACAGGGTACCTCACCGCAGCCAATGGTACATCAATAACCATCAGAGGTAAAGTAGAAAAAACTATAACAGTAGGCAAAAACAAGTCTTACAAACACCAATTTTTGCTTGCAGATGTCACCCGCCCTATTCTAGGTGCAGATTTTTTCACTTCCAATAGACTGATCATCGATCTTAGAGGCAAACGTCTTTTAACTAAAGACAATATATAGATCGTCTTAAAAGACGCATCATTTCCCCTTTACCTAGCAGGCCTTTCCCTAATGCCATCTAATGACTTAAAAACTCTTCTCCAACAGTTCCCAGAACTTACAACCCCAAATTTCGATTCACAAATAAACAAACACCGGGTTGAACATCACATAGTCACAACTGGCCGACCTGTACACGCTAAGCCACGGCGCCTTGATCCAGCAAAACTTGCAATGACCAAATCTGAATTCTTGAAGATGGAAGAAATGGGCATTATTCAACGCTCACAATCCCCATGGTCTTCTCCGCTACACATGGTTCCAAAGTCGGATAGTCAATGGAGACCTTGTGGTGATTACAGACGTTTAAATGCAGCATCAGAAGATGACCGCTATCCATTGCCGCATATACAGGACTTTAATAGCCGCCTTAACGGATGCATCATATTTTCAAAAGTTGATCTGGTGAGAGGTTATCATCAAATTCCAGTGGCAGCAGCCTCCATACCTAAAACGGCTGTCACAACCCCTTTCGGTTTATGGGAATTCAAACGTATGCCATTTGGCCTAAAAAATTCGGCTCAAGCGTTCCAGCGTCTCATGGCCATGGATGGAATTCTAAGAGATGTGCCTTTTGCTTTCGTATACATTGACGACATCCTAATCGCGAGCCGTACTATCGAGGAACATCGTTCCCACCTTCACGAGCTTTTCCACCTCCTCTCAGACAACGGAATGGTGCTGAACCAAGAAAAGTGCATCTTCGGAGCCTCACAACTAGATTTCCTTGGCCATCGAGTGGCAACTGAGGGTATACAACCTCTTCCTTACAGAGTAACCGCCTTGCTGAACTATGATGCTCCAACTGATCACACTGGCCTCCAAAGATTTCTAGGCCTTGTAAATTATTGCCATCGTTTTCTGTCACACATATCTGACACTTTAGCTCCGCTCCACGCTCAAGCTAGTGGTAAAGGGCAGAAAATTGAGTGGTCTACAGACTGTCAGTCAGCCTTCGAAAAGACCAAAGAATCTCTAAGTCAAATCGTCTTTCTCCACCATCCTGATCCAGAAGCAAAAACAGTCCTTACCGTCGATGCCTCAAACACTGCCCTTGGCGCACAGTTAGAACAACACATAGGTAGAGAGCTTGTGCCCATCGCCTTTTTGTCTCGGAAACTTTCAACAGCTGAAAAAAACTACAGTGCTTTTGATAGAGAACTCCTAGCAGCATATAGTGCTATAAAACATTTACGACACTTCTTAGAAGGGAGAAATTTTACACTTCTCACAGACCATAAACCACTGACCAAGTCACTCACAAGTCAAACAGAACGATCACCCCGACAGAGTCGACACCTTTCCTTCATTGCTGAGTTCACATCTGATATCCAGCACATCAGCGAAAAAAATAATGTTGTGGCGGACACACTGTCTCGGGCTGCCACATCACACGGACCTGGCATTAATGTCGAACAGACTATCAATGACGCTGTACACGCTGTTTCACAGGATAGACCAACATCAGAACTACTGAGTCCCTTGGCAGGAGATATTTTCAACGTCTTTCTCTTGACCAAGAAAGATCAGGTGAAATGATACTTTACGGTACACCGAATACAGGACTTCAGCTAAAATACATACAAACCGAAGGCATAATTGTGCTCTGCGAAGTCTCCAAAGGTAAGCCTAGACCAATTCTACCTCAATCATGGACTCGTAAAGTGTTTGACTGTATTCGTTCGCTGTCCCATGCCGGAGTACGTCCAACTCAACAATCCATTAGTCAATGTTTCGTGTGGTGGGGCATGAAGAAAGATATCCGCAAATGGTGCAAAGAATGCCACGCATGTCAAGTTTCCAAAGTACATCACCATGCTAAAGCACCTCTCATAAAACAACCAGCTCCCGCCGCAAGATTCCGAAGTCTACACGTAGACCTTGTAGGCCCATTACCTCACAGTCAAGGAATGACCTACCTTTTCACCATCATAGACCGATTTACCAGATGGCCAGAAGCAATTCCCCTCCCGGACGCTCAAGCTGCCACGTGCGCACAAGCCTTGGTTCACCATTGGATCTCTCGTTTTGGGGTACCCGAAGACATTACTTCTGACAGAGGCCCCCAGTTCACACCCGTCTTGTGGGCAGAGTGCAACAAACTTTTAGGTATCCATCACAAAATGACCACTGCTTATCATCCACAGTGCAACGGTATGATCGAACGTTTTCACAGGCAACTTAAGGCTTCACTAAAGGCTCGTGCATCTGACACTGACTGGTTCGCAGAACTGCCTATTGTACTGTTGGGCATTCGCTCCTCATGGAAAGTTTATCCTAATTGCTCGCCTGCAGAGTTAGTGTATGGTACCACTCTCCGCCTACCTGGGGAGTTCCTACAACCTGTTGAGGGCCATACATTTGAACCCGACTCGACTCCTCGTATCTCAAACTTCTTCAACGAACAATGAGAAAAGTAGAGCCACATGTCCCTTCGTTTCATAGCGAACTATCAACATATGTCCCCACAAACTTGGCCTCGACAGGATATGTTTACGTTATAAATGATAAACATCGACACCCACTCCAACGACCATACGACGGACCGTATAAAATAATTAAGACAGATGATAAATACTTTACTTTACAACTTGGTAAACGCATAGACAAAGTTTCGATTGATCGTTTGAAAGCTGCCTTCGTCCAAGATGTCTCGACTCCGCATGTCCACCAACCATCACCTTGTCCGAAGAACACTATTCAAAAACCCCCACCCCCACAACCGACAACAATCGAGAGCAGGTTGCACCTACAATCACCACACGCAGTGGTCGAACTTCACGCACTCCAAAGTGGCTATATGACGATTAATTCTCATTGGTGCAATTTTGGTTAAAACTATTAAGACAGAGCATGAACATCTCTAGTATTAAAGTCTAGTATTATTTTTTTTATTTGTTATTGTGAGAATGCAATGTTAGCCTGCTGCTTGTTGTATACAATATTTTTTTTCTCTCTTTCTCTCTTTTATCACTTATTTCCTCTATGACAGAATATCTTATCCACAAGAAATTTCTTCCTTTTTTCGTATTAATCAATATTTTCGCATTGTACATTGCTGGGAGGAGGATTATGTGGGGTTAAGTTTTAGTTAAATTTAATAGATTAAATATTAATTCATTTTGGCTTACGCACATGTAAAAACCTGGTATGTTTTGGTTCAGAAAAATAAAATGGCTTTCTAAATACATGCCTGTACTTCAGTACTTTTCAAATCATTATTATTAGATTATTATCCAGATCTACACGCACTAAAATCTTACAACCGTACTGGCTCACATCCTTACCAATGTCATGTGACTTATCTAATGTTATTTTGTAATATGCCTTTATTACTTAAAAAATAAACTGTACCTTTTGTTACATCTCTACGTCTTATTTCGTTGCTCTTGTTTGTGGGGTTGCTTTGGCTATCAAGCAAATACTGCATATTATTTCCAAAGTCTACCCTGTATGAACGTCCCTGTGAGTCACTATAGTCGCAAACTTTATCTTTGGTATGCGTCAACTCCAATTCTGCATTTATCCTATGGACATATTTTCATTGATCCGTTTTTATTTCGATCCTAAAATTGATATTTTAGTGTAATACGTATACATTTTATAATATAAACAAAATTACCTACATAAAACCTGAGAACAAAATAAGATGAAGAAATGATAATTTACAGATCCTCAAGCTGTATAATGGCAGTAGGGTGATTTTCATAATTTTTCTTGTATTTTCAAAAAATATGGCAAATAGACGCTTTCGAACAACCAGAGTTTTGCGTATTTTCTTCATTTACCATGAAATTAAGCTTGTTCATGCTATTGAAATAAATTATTTTTAAAAACTTAAGTAGAAAAAGAATAATTTTGCTAGGAAGCTTAATTATTAGAGATTTCTTTGAAAAAGACGTAACATGTTGACGTGTAGATCATCAAAATATAATATAAATTTGAAAACATAAAATTATACTGAGCAGTATTGAGGGATACATATATCGCATGCTTACTTACTAAGATCCGATAATTACAGCGATTTGAAACATGCTCATTTTCAAATAGAAAATACGGCTTCTATGGGGGGAATTGGTTACGTCAAATTGGAGGAAGGGTCTATTTTTGTGTGACGACTTGTGAAGGGGGGGGGGAATCGGCCAAATTCGCGTGACGTCATTTATAAATGACACCTTAGTCTGTTAATAAAGTTTTAATTATTTATATTTATATTTTTAATTACACAATTCGTTTGTGTATCTTGAATTTTATACAAGAGTTGTTTTTTTTTAAAGTGTATCCCTCCACGATAAAAAAGCACATTACTAACACGGGTTCAAATTGTTTCCACTGGTCATCCATCTTGTACTCCCACAAATTGCTAGTTTTTCTGCCGAGATTTTGCTTTGTTGTATGAAGTTGTAGTTCATACAAACTTTTAAGCAGGTCACTTTCATTTTTCCTTAGTCCTTCGAAATGAATTTTTCCTCTAGCTGGATCTACTTCTAGGCGAATTCCTTTTGTAAATCCTTCCTCTTGTAGGCCTTTTATCTGTTTTATAACACAATACAAAATAGATGCACTTTTTTGACAAAACACAAGAATTTCAAATTCCATTTATTGCAATTAATTTTTTTTTAAAATGTAACAAAAATGTATTTTGATGTTTTAGTTGTTGTTTTTTTTTAATGAAAAGTTCGTGCCACAAAATTAGCCAACTTTTTATGATATGACAGCATAAAGTTTAAAACCTGAACAAAGGTGTGATCTTCAACTAAATTTCGATTACCAGTAGACTTACATTTAATTAATTAGCAGATTAATTTTGAAAAATTTTAAAAGCAATTAGTGATTTAAGCTTATTAGTTCTTTTTTTCTACTATGCTTGAATTTTTTGTTTAAAATTAATTAAAATACTATAATAACATGAGAGAAAAGTGCACATTTTAGGGAGGAAAGATAATTATAAAAGGGAATATCTACAGTAAAATTTTAAGTAGATAAAAAGAGACACACACATTTTGTAAATAAAACAATAAATGCTAATTTTAAATCTTCATCGTAAGAAAAATACAAATGTAAAAGTTTCAATACATTCCTTCATGAAGTCAAGTCATACATATTTTATAACAATTATAATGTTAAAACTAAAACCTATTCCTAGTTTAAGAGTGTGCATAACTGTTCTAAAATGATCTCCAAGGTGATAACGTGGTGTTAAGTGCTGAAATGTAATTAAAAGATAGGTTGTTACATTATTAAAAGTGTAAAAGTTAAACACTGTTTTATTATGACTTTTTCCAGTTCAAGGAAAAGTGATTTCATTTAGACTTCAAGAAACATGTCTTAGAGTGTCTAATATTGAAAATTTGGAGTGGCAGTATGTAATAAAATGTTTATTTTTCAGTAATGTAATTTCATGAATCTTTGTCTTTTGATACAGATACATTTTAGTACTTTGGATTAAAAATAATCATAAGTACAAAGTATGTGATTGACCAGTTACACAACATGGACATACAAGCAGTTGGTGTAATGGCACAATGTGTATCACAAATAATATAATTATAAAAAAGCAAAACGCATTGATTGTTTGAAGTATATTATAAAGAAAGACATCAAATGATTTAAGAAAAGGCGTAGAAGACACATCAAGTCCTATGCTGAAGACGTAAGAATGTATGGGAAGAAATGGTATCGAAGTATTTGAAGCGTGTTATGATTTAATGATGAGATTAAATACTGTAATATGTTATTCAAATCTTTATGGAACACTATTGTGTTTATCATGAATTGTAAAATAAAGAAGTGATCTTTTACCGGAAGATTTTTCATTGAAAAGAAAAATGAAATAATGTATAATCATTATTGCGTATGGTCGAACAAGTGACATTTAAGTTGAGAACTGATCACAAAGAAGATAACACACAAATAAAACCATCGAAGACATTTGATATCAAATAACAGATGATATCTGACTTTTTAACACAAAAAAACAAAATTTAAAAAGCGAATTACACTGACTGAGTTATTTAAGTAATTTAAAAAGCACAACCTTTTCAGTATGATATGAAGTTAATACCAATCAAATACAAACATAAATGAGACCTTTAAAATTTTAAATAGATGCTGATCACAAATCATGTTCATGTCGTGATTTTTTTACAATATCATTTTAAACAATATTTAACACCCTTTAAACCCTTTAATCATATAAAATAATACACTCTCAATATATTAACTTTGCAAAATCCCGTCAAAATACTATAGCTAAATATGTAAGATAAAATATTGTATTAGCTAACGAGTCCTCTCTACAAAAAGATGTCCTCACATAGTTTAATATTATATCTCTTTCATCCCTAGATTGGGTTAGCTTTATGTAAAAAAAGAAAAGGAAATCCTAATGTATCAAATTAAAATATATATATATATATATTTCACAATTATTGTATTATTATTAAAATATTTCAAATGTAATTTAATATTTGTCATTTTTCAGCGCAGTCACGTCAAATGTTTCTCTGGGAAGCTTGTTTCAGTCCGTTATTTCCTTTAGCACGAATAAGCACATGAGGCTGAGAAAATAAGTTGTAAGCAATATTTGGTTGACATGGGATTCATTTATTGGTTGTGTGTAAAGAAAAAATATTTGTACACAGCTTTAAACTACCTGCTCATGGGTAAGATTCTTCAAATTTGATATTTCCTTGAATTCATTGATAAAATATCTGTTGCAGGCTTCCTTAAATTTTTTAATTAATATTTTGCCATCTTCATTCTTTTCGTGAAAGATGGTCAAAGTCAAAGGATCCTCATTTGATGCTGATTTTACTTGTTTGACTGTTCAGAATGAAAGAACAATAAACACATTGTGATTACAATACTACAAAATTAATCATTGATGATAATGGTATAGTGAACAAATTAAAAATGGTTAAACACTTTAAAAGTTACTAGATCAAGTAAAAGAAAGTTATGGTCAATTTGGTAGTAATTGAATTACTATTTCGTTCAAATCTGAAAATGATAAACGCTTTTATAAAATTTTCATTTCGTTTAAATAATTTTTTTTTCTTTAGATACAACCATTTATCATTTTGTAGTCACAATGGTTGATTAATATCTTATAATCAAATAATCAATACCTTGTTTTTAATCAATGAAAAATTTCAAATAACATTTTTGTAAAGTAATTTTGCAATTACTGCTCTCTCACCTGGTAGATTTTTTGTAGATTTACCAATAAAGGAAGATATCATATCTTGTTTGAAAACAATCAGTCGTATATCCAATAATGTCCGGTTCGTTGATCCAAATTTTTCAATTGCCCCAAGTATCATCTTTTTAATTTTGTTAAAGTCGGCACCTTTTTTCGCTAAAATAGATAACAGATATAATCTTATGTATACTCCTTTTAAAATGTATTTATATGCATATTATATTATTGGAAACCGCTGAGTTATTTATTTATTTTTGTCCCATTCAATCCATTAAATTTTTCAAAACTTATAATCAGAATTGAGAATATTACACTTTATGTTATGTGGGAAAGCAACTCAATCAAGTAAAGGCGTCGTTTTAATTAAAACATGATCAATTTCCTAGGTCGCATAGGCTTGCAGGTATAATATACTTGATCATGGGCATTTTTCAAGTATTGAACTCAATCCAAGAAGGTTAATAATAAATAGAGGTAAAAAAAAGATTTTTAAAAACCATGTTTTTATAAGTGTAATAAAAAGAAGAAAATAATATAAAACTTATAAGTTCAAGACCTTTGATCTAATATGACTAAAAACTTGGGGCAGGTGTTTGGTATAAAAGTTGAAGAGAGATCTATAAGTGAGAGAATGAGTGAACTGCATATGTAAAACCTCATAAGCGCCCGCCTTAGATAGATATAAACTAAACAAATAATTAATTTAATTACGGTACATTTGATCGATCTGCAATTTCAATACAATGCATTGTCAGCCAAGATCTATATGTGGTAAAATTGTGAGATCTCTAGGACCATCAGAAGTGGTTTAATTTTACATTGGCAAATTTGAAAAATTGCGGACAGACAGACAGGACGAAAGCAAGTTAATAAAAACGTGGTAAAAAATAAAGGTAAAAAAGGATTTTTACAAAACACCTTTTTATAAGTGAACTAAACAGAATAAAATAAATAAAGGTAAAAAATGATTTTTAAAAACACGTTTTTTATAAGTACACTAAAAATAAGAAAATAATGTATAACTTATACCTTCAAGTACTCTCATTTAATATGACTAAAAACGTGGGGCGGGTGTTTGGTATTAAATTTAAATGGAGATCCATAAGTGAGAAAATTAGTGAACTGCACATGTAAAACCTCATAAGCGCCCGCCCCACGTTTTTAGTAATATTAAATCAAAGTACTTGAACGTATACGTTTTAAACTATTTTCTTCTTTTTAGTCCACTTATAAAAACGTGGTTTTTAAAACACCTTTTTTACCTTTATTTATTTTATTCTTTTAAGTCCACCAATAAAAAATTGGTTTTTAACAATCTTTTTTTACCTCTATTCATTTTACCAAACACCTCATCAGCATCCGCCCAACGTTTTAAAACAACAGGGCGATGAGGTCATGGGGTGAACTCGGCACGTGAAATCTAACAACGACAGACGGATACTGATGCTTATATAGAGATAAATTAAACATGCATTAATTTAATTACAGTACATTCGATCGATCTGAAATTTTGATACAATATATTGTCATCCAAGATCTATCAGTGGTAAAATTTTGAGCTCTCTAGGACCATAAGATGTGGATTAATTTTACGTTGGCAAATTTGAAAAATTGCTAACAGACAGACAGACAAGACACGAAAGGAAGTTAATAAAAACGTGGTAAAATGCATAAATGCTGCATCGCGTGTATTGTCAGATATTATAACAATCCATGGAAAGAAAGCTAATCAAACTAAATTTGGCATATAAATGCTTATAAACCGGTCCATTTGTCATGTTATATATCACACATGTGAGTGTTCTAGTCGAGGTGTATGGTTTATGTTTGGGGACACTTGCTTACAACTGATATTTATCATTCACAAAAAAAAATGCAGAAACTAATAGAAAGTAATTTTTTTTAATGAACGAATGAAACTAAAATTCATTCAAAGTACTACAGACAAAGTTTTAACATTGACATCATAAATAAAATAATAAGGCATGATATAACCTGTTCCAAGGGCAGGAATCGCTATAGATTTGGAATTATTCTGCTCAGCAAGCTCAAGTACTTTAAATAATCCTTTATCCAAGGTTTCTGCAAAAACGTCCATGTTGATGTGAACAATATTTTTGCAAGGAAGTTTGCCACCCAAAGTGATAGTGACACCCTCTTGTTTGATTTCCTGAACTATAAAAAAAAATAAAACATTTCATATAATTTGCAGGTAACTCATAGATATAAATGTATTTTGTTGGTATCTGTTATTCATAAAAATCCTGTAAATCAAATACTTACCTTTTGAACTGCATTCATCTTGAAATGATTGCCCATTTCTTTTTAAAATGGATTTGCAAACAGCACCTGTAAATGTAAAAAAATGTTTTCTGAATATTAATATTAATCTGATAAATGATAATACTTTAGATTAAATTTAATTATCAAAACTTACAAAGCTGATCTTAAAAATAAAATGTATTAAATTTTAATTTTGTTGTTGACTCTAATTTTTATTAAAATTTCTCAACATTAAAATTAAAAAAACGTGTTAAGTGGGATTCTGTGTGAACGCTTTTTAAAAATATTGTTTATTTTTAAAAAATATTTTACATCTCTAGCTTTGTGCATTTAAATTACTTCTACCTGGCTATTTTCTTGATCAAAATATATTCATAATGATTATAATAATTAAATGATATTTTTATAAGATAATTGTGTATGTAATTTTTTTATATAAGTGAGTTGAAAGTAATATTAGATAACTCGTTTAAAGATTTGAATATTTATATAGGTCAGATTATTATGTAGTATGAGTAGGAATAAATTGTGTCAACAAACCGGATGAAGCAAGGTCCATGGTTGCTTTAATTCCATTCACCATAGCATCGCATGCTTCTTTGGTGATATCACCACATTTCACAGTCAATGTTACGCAACCGAATTGGATTTTGTTATTTTCCACTGCTGTTTTAAGAAATATATATTTTTTTATTGTTAAAACTTGCATGCCAAACTGAATAATATTTCATGAATTCCATATATGCATAGTTGTACTATATTTAAAAAAAAGGAATTGCATTAGATGTTTATACGTCTTATTTGGTAAACATTAAAAACATTATATCAAATAATATTGCGTATAACCTTTTACAAAAACTACACAAAAAATCGTGAGTATTTTTAAATCCCTTATATTAACTTCACCACCGACTCTCTCTGTCTCTCTCTCTCTCTCTCTGTCGTTCGTCAACGGACAGTCGGGAGGTTGGAAAAACAAACGTGAAAAATGACCCAATTCCCGTAACGCCATCGAGCTGAAATTTGGCACATAGACTCATGTCATCTAACAATGCATCGTATCAAAATTTCCGATCGATCGAATGTACCGTAATTAAAATAATGCATTTTTGTTTATCTATATAAAACTATATGTAGCATTCGCTATTGTTTACATTTTAAGGGTCACCTGACTTCACGCCAGCCATCGGTGACCACATCTTGTGTTTTAACCAGGGTGAATTTACTCAGTTTCAGGCTGTAAATGTTTGTCGCGTTGGAACATGATCAATACTTTAAGTTCTGTCTGACATGTAAGGGATTTATAGTCAAAAACTTTGTTTTTTTTACGGGTATGTTTTATGAAATCCCTTATTTTTACTTCACGGCCGTCTCACTCTGTCTCTCTCTCTCTCTCTCTCTCTCTCTCTCTCTTTGTCGTTTCTCGTCGGGCACGCGGGCGGGCGGAAAAAGAAAAGTAAAAAATGACACACTTCCCGTGATGCCATCGAGCTGAAATTTGGCACACAGACTTGTGTCACCTAAAAATGCCGCGATGGAAAATAATTTAATACTTTAAGTTCTGTCTCCTATATTTGGGATTTATAGTCAAAAAATTTGTTTTTACGGGATTTTTATTATTATTTAATAACCTCTAACCTACATAGTGTCACATTTTGGGCTATCTTTTATACAATTTTTAATTTAATTAATTTTATATCTTTTAAAAACCAATTTATTTATTTAAAATAATCATTACAAAGTTAACAGCTGAATATATTTTATATTTGCTAGAAAAATATTAGATATTTTATTTTTGATTTGTAATGTTCATTATACCTTCATGGCTATTGCTGTCTGGATCTGCAGCTGAAGCTGAAGCAAATCCCATAGAATTTGCATCCTCACCCAATTCTTCATCATCATATTCTTCAGAAAATACTGATTTAAAAATCTAACAACAGAAACACAATAAAGAGTTATTCAATTTAGCAAAGAATTGTAATTTCGAAATATATATTGTTGCTCACATAATACCACAGTACATTTATGTAAGGAAATGCACTCTATGCATCGTACCTTTAAAAAAGGTTATTGTTTGATCTAAAATATGAAGATTCAAAAACATCAATTTTAAACTGTCACCATTAAGCAAACTTGTATTTAAACAAGCAACGATTCCTAAAATTATTTTATATCTTCATAACACGTCACAACTTATATAATGTTCCGCAAATTTAGGGCTGCCGAAATTAACAATTAATTTCTCGAATAATCGTTACAAATTGTAATCGATTAAAATTATTTTAATCAATAAAAGTTAGTTTAAATTTTAAGAATATATATTTTTAAAATGTTTGTTCAATTTATTAATAAATAATTAATAATTAATCATCTTTTTTTTTAGGCTTCAAACTTTCCATGCGTATCATAATAAATTTATTTAGACGCGGAAAACGTAAACAATCATGGTGACAAATGACAGGGGAAATAACTCATGAAAACAAAAAATGTCAATTAACTATTTTTATTATCTACCTTGAGGTTTTCAGTTGTATCGATAATTAATCGATTCATCGATTAATTTCTACAGATTAATCGATCAATTGTTACCAGCCCTACCCAAATATCTAATCACTTATGCAATCAGCTGTTACCTTTATTTCGAAAATGTGTGTAAGATTGCAATTAGGTTAATATATAATACTGCCAAAGCCTAAAGTTCGGCCATTTCGTGAATTTGCTGACCAATTATCGCTTTGGCCGACAAATCTGGCCAAACCTTGAAGTACTTACAACTAACAATTGTATATCGGGCTTTTGCCGGCCAATGCGCGAGGTGGCTTGGTATCCTTGACCAAAGCCCGAAGTGGTAGTTGAAGATTGCCCGGTTAGCGGCATATCTGCTGCTTCTGGTGTGTTAGCGTGTACGTGGTAGGAAAAAGGGTGCCACGCTGTGACGATACTATTGCGTTAGTCATTCCTTTTCCGAGAAGGTCCAGCCATTGTGACTAGTTTTTATTATTTTGACACAGTGCTTTCAGTTTAAAGAATAAGTCAAAGGGCACATATGGCATTTGTAGTGGCTCAAGCAACGGAGAAAAAAGAAGCTGTCGACTATTGCGTCTAAAAAAATGATGTTCTTGAAGTTGGCGATAAAGAGATACTTATTGTGCCAGTAACTGGAGACAAAGGCGTGTTTTTGTGCTATCTGCATTCAGAAGAGCTGTTCGACATACTGCGCGCTACTAACTTGAAAATTAGACATGGAGGTAGCACACGGATGGAAAATGAGCTTCAAACAAAGTACAAAAATGTTACCAAAGAAGTCATTAGATTCTATCTTCGCCTATGCAAGCCATGCCAGATCAAATTGTCTAATCCTACGTGAATTCTAGTTTCTAAATCTTTTTTTTATTTAAAGAATTTAACTTGATATGCCAGGTAGATCTGATAGACATGCAAAGTAGTCCTGATGGTGAGTACAACTTGTACATTCAATTATCAGGATCATTTAACCAAGTTTGTATCATTGCGACCTCGTAAAAGCAAAACAGCAGAAGAAGTTGCTTACCAGCTACTTGATGTCTTAATCACCATAGGGGCTATAGGCTTTAATCAGATCCTTGGGATAGAATTGGCGAACCGAATCGTAAATGAACAGGTAATTGTGGTCTGAACTTAAAATGGTACACTTTGAACCCAGGCAAAGTCAAAGCCAAGGTTTCGTCGAATGTTTTTACCAATATGTTCAGAATGTGATGATGACATGGATGCACACAAATGAATTTTAAAAATTTAACTAAGCATCTCCGATTTGTTCAATTCAGGAAAAAACATTCTTTTAAAAGGAATTCAGCAGTCTATATATGAGGCAATGTTTGACTGCAAAGCCAAGATGGGCTCAGTGCCTCAAATATGCCAAGAGAGATAATCGATAATTTAGCTACGGAGAAAAACCTTTAATATAGAACAAGAAATGGAAAATGTTTTAAATGTAGGGACTGGCTCCAGAAATTTAGATGCTGCCATGCTGGTGGTGGAAACATCGGAGAGCTCAAACCGGTTTCCTAACTATAATCATGCGAAAAATGTGCGTAGTTTGTGAAAAAGGGTGTAGTTTGGCCAATTTTTTTGAATCCTGCGCCAATGACCTGCATGCGAAGTGTGGAATCTGCAGGAGGCAGACAAGGAATGTGGAGGTAAAATAACTTGCATGCTGTGTCATAATAAATAAGACATGAATAAAAAGATGTCAGCACCTCACAACAGTTTGCAAGGTAAAGCTGCGAAGATGCTTAAAAAGGTAGATGCTACATTTCCATTAATCAAAGTTGGATATAACGTCAGCGGTCAAATATCACATGATGACAGAGTTCGCTGTGACCCAAGAAACGATCTTGCAGTTGTCATGACCATTGAGGATGGCTTCTAAAAGCAAATAACAGAGTATGGTGTTCTTAAACAACTGTATTCCAAAAGCAAGTTTTCCATTGTACATGAGAAACTGCTCAAACAAAAATCCGTTGGCACAGAAGAAAACTAATTACGAACCGTCGCGTCTTCCCAAAATTAAAGTACCAAGTGCGCAACAAATCGCTGCATACATATGAAGAACAAACGATTATTTTATTCAAAATTTCCTAAAAGATAATTGTTGTAATAAGTTATAACAGAAAGAAATAGTTTATTATACTTTAAAAGTTACAGTTTTGTCACTGTGTTTTTTCATTTGTAATAAACAATCAATGTCAAATATTAAATTTTACAAGTCAACTATCAATCTGCTCATGACTTCTTTCTTAGAATTTCGGGCTTTAACCGGCCAATTGACAGCAACGTTGGACCCTTCGCAAAATGGCCAGCCATTTCGCGAAGTACTCGATTTCGGGCTTCGGCCGTAACATAGATAAGTAGAAAAAACTTCCGGTTGTTCAAAATGGCGGAACCTAAATTTCTCTGCTGTCATTAAAAGACAAAAATAATCAAGCGCTGGAGAAATATACAACATACAAATGTAAATTGAGGAAAATTAAAGATATGAAGGAACTGATCTTCAAATTGAATTCCCTCTATGCTCTTCTGGTTGTATTTTACTTGGAATTGTCATTTTGTGGCTGTTAATACTATTAATATTAATCCGGAAGTTGTCTCACAGCTATCACCAGTGGCTCATAGAAACTGCAACGTGCGCAGTGGCCACACCCCGGGCAACGGCTTTGAATGGCTGGCTAAATCTGGTGAGGGTAGCCGACGGGTCTCAAACCCTCGGTGATCTAGATATGTCTATCTATGCACGTGAAGACTGGATTCGGTGGACAGAGCGGAGGAACCACTAGTTGGTCAACGGTCAAAAAGGCGAATCTCAGCAAAGCGTTGTGGAACGCTAAGGGCATGACAAGACACACAGGACGTCATGGCCTTCCACTGCACCCGTCTCCATCACCAGCCGTCTCGACTTAGTCCTGCCGCTGGATAAGATGGCCTCGGGCGAGAGAGTGAGATCGACGAACTGCGCAACTCCTTCTCACTTAAATCCAAGTCACCGCGCAAGTAACTTTTGTCATCCATCCCATACCAGCGGTCGAAACAAAAAGAAGAAAACGAGGATATTTCCTCTCATATTGGGCGCATGGAATGTGCGCACACTCCTGGACAGAGACGATGCAGACAGACCTCAGAGGAGAACAGCCCTGATTGGTAAAGAACTCGCTAGATATGGCATCGACGTCGCAGCCCTGAGCGAGACCAGGCTCGCGGGAGAAGGAGAGCTCTGTGAAAGAGGATCTAGTTACACATTTTACTGGAGTGGCAGACCCAGCGAGGAGCGACGTGAGGCAGGCGTTGGGTTTGCAGTTAAGACAACTCTTGTCGGAAAGCTGGCTGGACTTCCCAAGGGAGTGAACGACAGGCTCATGACCATGAAACTCCCACTGGCTGGAAAGAAGCACCTCACCATCATCAGTGCCTACGCTCCAACCATGACTAATCCAGATGACGTAAAGGCAAAGTTTTACGAAGAACTTCACACTGTCATTGCCGACGTTCCAAAGGCGGACAAACTCATCTTGCTAGGTGACTTCAACGCAAGAGTTGGCAAGGACAACGTTGCCTGGGAAGGATTCCTTGGACACCATGGAGTGGGTCAATGCAACAGCAACGGTCTTCTTTTACTCCAGACCTGCGCTGAACTTGAACTGCTGATCACCAACACGATCTTCCGCCTCCCCACTCGTAACCGGACGTCATGGATGCACCCCCGATCGAAGCACTGGCATCTTATTGACTACGTCATCGTGAGGAAGAGGGACAGGCAGGATGTACGAGTTACCAAATCCATGTGCGGCGCTGAATGCTGGACAGACCACCGCCTCATCATCACCAAGCTCAACATCCGCATTCAGCCTAAACGACGCCCGCAAGGGAAGAAGGCCCCGAAACGGCTTAATGTTGCCAAACTGAATACCGACAGCTGCAAACAGTCCTTTGTAGATGCTCTGGAAAAGTGCTTGAAATCCACCTCTCCGGGAAACGTGAGCGTGGAGGCAGACTGGGCATCACTCAGAGAGCTGATTTACTCCACAGCTACAGAGACCCTGGGGCCCCAGACCAGGAAACATAAGGACTGGTTCGATGAGAACTCCGAAGACATCAAGCAGTTATTGGATGAGAAACACCACCTTCACCAAGCATACATCAATAACCCCAAGTCCACGGCAAGGAGAGATGCACTCAACAACATACGCAAGACTGTTCAGCAGAAGCTCCGTCAGATGCAGGACGATTGGCTCGGCAACAAAGCTGACGAGATCCAAGGCTATGCAGACAGGCGTGACTATAAAAACTTCTACGACGCCTTGAAAGAAGTATATGGCCCCACGCCCTCAGGATCAAGCCCCCTCCTCAGCGCAGACGGTAACACTCTAATCACAGACAAAGAGAAGATCTTGGAGAGATGGGTCGAACATTTCGATGACGTCCTAAATCGCCCTTCGACAATCAACGACGAAGCCATCAATCGTCTACCCCAAGTGCCCACAAACAAAGCACTGGATGACCCACCAACCTTGCTCGAGACCCAGAAAGCAATCTATCTTATCTCCAGTGGCAAAGCACCTGGCTCTGACGCCATACCAGCTGAGGTCTACAAGGAGGGGGGAACAGCCCTGACTGAAAGGCTCCACCAGCTGTTTCTCTTAATATGGCAGCAAGAGACGATCCCGCAGGACTTCAAAGATGCCACCATCATACATCTATATAAGCGAAAAGGAAGTAGACAGGCTTGTGACAACCACAGAGGCATATCCCTGCTTTCTATTGCAGGAAAGATCCTCGCCAGAATCCTGCTCAACCGCCTCACAGTGCACCTTGACCAAGGACTCCTGCCTGAAAGTCAGTGTGGATTCCGAAAAGAGCGAGGAACCATCGACATGGTGTTCGCTGCCAGGCAGCTGCTGGAGAAATGTCAGGAGCAGAACTCTGATCTGTTCTCCACCTATGTCGACCTGACCAAGGCCTTTGACACTGTTGGCAGAGAGGGTCTGTGGAAGATCATGGCCAAGTACGGTTGCCCAAGGAAATTCATCGTCTTGGTGCAACAATTCCATGAAGGCATGCAGGCCAGAGTCCAGGACAGCGGGGAGTTTTCTGATCCTTTCCCAGTCACAAACGGAGTCAAGCAGGGCTGCGTCCTGGCACCAACACTGTTTAGCCTCATGTTTTCCGCCATGCTGACAGAGGCCTTCAGAGACGAGGATGTTGGTGTCAACCTGAAATACCGCACAGATGGCAAGCTGTTCAACCTTCGGAGGCTCCAGGCAAAAACCAAAGTTATGACAGACATCATCAGAGACCTGCTGTTCGCTGATGACTGTGCCCTCAACGCTGTCTCAGAAGCCGACATGCAACGCAGTGTAAACCTGTTCTCCAGTGCCTGCACAAACTTTGGTCTGTCAATCAACACCAAGAAGACTGAGGTCCTCCATCAGCCTGCGCCTGGAAGACCCTACGTAGAGCCCAACATCACTGTCAACGGCCAGAGACTCAATACAGTGCACCGGTTCACATACCTAGGCAGCACACTGTCTCAAAATGTCACCATCGATGACGAAGTGAACGTCAGAATTGCCAGAGCCAGCTCCACTTTTGGCAGGTTGTACCCTAATGTCTGGAACAGAAGAGGCATTACCATCCAGACCAAGCTGAAAGTGTACAGGGCAGTGGTGCTCCCCACACTGCTTTATGCTTGTGAAACGTGGACTGTTTATCAGCGCCATGCAAGAAAGCTGAACCACTTTCATATAACAAGCCTCAGGAAGATTCTCGGCATAAAGTGGCAGAACAAAATTCCAGACACAGTGGTACTGACCAAGGCAGGTCTCCCCAGCATCTTCACCCTCCTGATGCAGTCCCAGCTTCGCTGGGCAGGGCACGTTGTCCGAATGCCAGACGAGAGACTGCCAAAGAGAATCTTCTATGGTGAGCTCCAGTATGGCCAGCGGTCCCACGGTGGGCAAAAGAAACGCTTCAAAGACACACTGAAAGCCTCAATGAAAGCGTTTGCCATAAATCCAGACACATGGGAACGAGCTGCAATGGACCGATCCACCTGGCGCTCTTCCATCCACGAAGGTGCCAGGTCATGTGAGGCAAACCGGATTACCGCCGCAGAAAAGAAGAGGCAAGCCCGAAAGGCCCATGCTGTCAACCCTCCAGGAGATGTCGCACTCGCCCCCTGTCCCTTCTGTTCCCGAACCTTTCGTGCAAGGATCGGCCTAATCAGCCATCTGCGCACGCACAGAAAACCCTCGGATGACTAGAGTGGTCCTCGTCGTATCGACGGACGAACGAACAGATAAGTAGATGGATAACATGCAAAAAGGTAAATATGAGCCTGAAAAGACGTCACAAAGCAACGAAAGTTTCGGGAAAGAGCTTTTTTCAACGAACAAATAGCACAAGAACAAATAAAATGATAAACAAGAAATTAAAACTTAGCTTCGGTAAAATTCAGAACCAAAGATAACAATAGCAGAATTAACTTATTAAGAATGTATAAAGGAAAGGATATAGTGGGCATGGAGAATCATTAAAGGTGTCATCGTAAATAAAACATTCATCTAATGTTGTGCAAAAGTCCCATATTATTGGATAAGTCTATTTCCAGACTGACCCTGTCAGGTGTGTCATTATTTGTGTAAAACAATTTTTAAATACATTTTTTTGTAAATGACGTCATCTAAACTTGCTCAAAATCGATTCCGTAAATTAATTATGACTTAATTTAGTCTTTTACCAACAATTTTATCAAATAATTTTTCTGATTTGGCTTTCAATATATTTAAGAAGACTCGATATACCACACATGTCATTTTTTTTAAATAATTGCATTCGTAAAAATCTTGTTCTAAAAGGTTTTAAAAGTAATTATTATGATAATGCTGATGGCTTTAATTCGTTTGATCGACTCAAACTTACTGCCATTGACAAGAAATGGGCTTTTGGTTGCATGAGAATTGTTTTAGACTCACACAAGCGCTTAAATTCTCAACTAACAAATAAAATACACAAATTGGAGGATCAACTTCGTGGGAATACTCAAAATAACAACTTGCCATTCAATCTAATGCATTCGATAATTCATGGTCTCAACAGGGAGCTTTATAACGTATTATCTAAAGCCAAAAAATAATAATTGAAAATCATAAAACTGCATATAATCCTTTACTTACTACGTCTCACGTAACGGAAAATGAATCAAACTTAGTCGTTTGCATTCCACCGGATCTTCCACTTTCTGATAAAAAAAGATCAGTTATAAATAAAGGTTTCAAATTCATTCCTCTTCGGGCCACTAATCATAAATACCAATCATTTTCAGATGCCCATCGTTTAATTTGTTCAATAAGTTTGCAGCTTTATTTTTACGGTACGCATTCGATTAATGATGAGGACGACAAGGAATTTCCTGTATATAGGCATCGTAAATCGACATGGACCCCTCCTTATGATCAATCTAAAGCACTCGATCTTTACATTTAAAGTGCGAAAAATCAAATAAAAAATCTTCGCCAAACTCCACTGACCAAATCAAATTTATCAAATAGAGAAATGGCGAGCATCTTTTCCAACTCAAAAAAATGCCAGGACATTGTTATCAAGCCGGAAAATAAGTGTTGGGCTGTCGTTGTGTGGGATAAGAGACTTACCATTGAAGAGGCCTCCAAGCAATTAAATGATGCACTTTTTTACACACCAAGGACAAACTATCCAATTATTTCTAATAAAGAAAATGTTAAAGAAAATATTAAAGAAGTCACAGATTGCGGCCCATTACCATCTTCTGCAAAATAATTAAGTATTTTTGACTGTGATCTTGGTAAACCATGCTTATACTTATTACAAAAAATACACACACTGGGAAATCCTGGAAGGACGATTTTATCCGACTGCTCTTGTCCTACTGAATAAATTTCAGACTTTTTGGATACTGTTTTTCAAACGATTGTTGCTAATTTACCACCACACATTAAGGACACTAGCTCAATGATAAAATCTATGGATTGCTTGATTTTACCGAATGAATATTTATTGTTTATAATGGAAGTTTTTCATTGTACGCGTCCATTCCTCATGATGATGGTCTCTCCGCAATATCATTTTCTAAACAAGAAGGCGAATCTCAAGATCATCGCAAGTGCCATATTATGACTTACAGAGCTGGTCTTAAATTTAAACTCGTATGAGTTTAATGGACATGTTTTGATCAAATTGGTGGAGTTGCTAGGGAAACGAAAATTGGACCTAGTTATGTTTGCATGTTTATGAGCCTTTTGGAAAAGTTGTGGAGTGAAAATTATAAAGGTACTTCTCCAGAGAACTACAAGAAATACATGGACGATTGCATTGGAATAACAAAAATGGACGTGCAACAATTGCAAAGTTTTAATGACTTCGTTGATAATGTTTATTCTTTGATCAAATTCACTTCCACTGTCTGTAGAAATCCTAATAATGTTTTAGCATGAAATTAAAATTGAAAGTAAACGAAATATCCACATCAAATTTTTTTTTAATTTTACAGACAGCCAGGGTTTTCTTATGTATGCATCTTCCCATCCTCAATCTTTTAGGAACTCTATCCCGTTTTCACAACTACTGAGACTTAAAAGATTGTAGTTGTGAGGCAGACTTTTGGAAAAAAAAATGAAATGATGCAATGTTAATTGTACTGATGAAAACATTGAGCTATTTAGTATAAATGCAAATGTAATTTTTCATTAAAATTTAATTGGATTTGTCTAATTTAATCTAAAAGTGAAATTTGATTACATGGAGCAAGTGATAACTTTATAGTTTTTCCCGGGCGCAAGATATCCTAGTACTTTGAAGTTTAAGTTTCACCCTTTTCATTGCAATAATAAAAAAGAATATTCTATCGAAATTGAAGTGAACTTGAAGAAAATTGCTTTTTAAAAACCACGTTTTTATAAGTGGACTAAAAAAATAAATAAAGGTAAAAAGGGATTTTTAAAACCACATTTTATAAGTGGTCTAAAAAGAAGAAACGAAGTAAAAGAAAACACGTAACTCTGTTTTTGGCGCCCTTCGCTAGTTTATTTTTGGCGCCCTTGATAAGTTGACACGTTTCAGCTTCGCGACCTTTTCAATTGTTAGAATATTTTAATTTGATTTCTCATATATTAGTTATCACAATAATTATGTAGTCTGACAGTGACAGTCATACAGGGTGAATATTAAAAGTGCAAAAGACAGGAACAATACTAACTTTCAGTTTACTATTTACTAAATAATACCAACTAAATTGGTGGATAAAACTGGATATTTGTTGTGTTAATACAGACTACAGCAAGACTTGAAGTTTCATGTATAATAAATAAAAACAATAGTGTCAATGTGTCATAACGATAGAAACTCACAATTAAAATTTAATTTAAGTAACGCTCCACCGATCCACTCCTAGTCCTATATCTAAGGTTCAAAGCTTAACTTTTCTTGCTTTAACTTTTGCAAAATTAGTGATTATTTCATCCAAGTTTATGTGACTGGTAAGTACACGTTCGATGCAAATAAGATCTATAGATTATGTAAGTTGTTGACCCGAAGTCAATTTCAAGTAATTTTTAAAAAATTTTGTTTGCTGAAACACCTTTCAGCAGTGTCTACTGCTGAAACACATTTCAGCAGTGTCTACTGTGGTTGGTATTGTAAGCAATGTTTTCAGAGCTCATTCGAAATTCGGGTATGATTCTTGCAATTTTCATGTAGCGAGCATATATTGAAGAACTAAATGAAATAATCATGTCATCGGGTTTTTTGTTTTGCAATAGTTCAATCATTTGGTGTTGAACGCATTTTAGTTCAATTATAAATGGCTCTTTATTTATTTCAGGATATTTGCCTGCACTAGAATAGCTTTATATTCTAAATCTGCCCCGGCAAAGATTGAAACGCTTTGCCAGTCTGAAAATTAAGTTCTTGTGCTATATTTTTCAGAGAAAAAATATCTGTGTTTTAACTGCATTATTATTTGAATCAATGATTGCGAAAAATTAAAATTTGGAATTAATCCCAGTTAGGTCCTTCATCATCGGCACGCTCTCCTGGAATTCGTTTTCGTTTTGCTTTCCTTTTTGAAGTGGTTCGATTTTCATTTTAATAACGTTTCATCAATTTTGGCTAAAATGTTATAGATTTCTTTATTTCTAAGATCTTCAAAGTACTTTTACAAACAACCATAATCGTTAAGTATCCATGTTTTCCAATATCAAATTCCAATATGAAATTGTGTGCATGTGTATAATAAGAAGCCCCGCAAGGCAACAAACATAATGACAAATATTATAATGGTTTAAATGAACTATATTTAAATATAATTAATATAGGGCTGGTAACGATTAATTTAAACTTAATCGTTAACTTTTGAAAAAATAACGATTAATTTAAATGTAATCGTTATCTTTTGAAAAATTAACGATTAATTTCATGAATTAATCGTTAATTTCGATTAAAGCCAAAAATTAAAATTTATGACGTCATTAAACTGAACATCTAAAGGGGGGTAACAAACAAAGGTAATTGAATTTTTTTTTGTTGTAAAAATGATATTTTTAACTAAATTTTATTTTATTAAATCCAAGTCCACAAAAATTAATAAAATAAAATAATACGCGGCAGATGTTTTTACGTTAAAAAATATATAAATTGTTATTAATTGTTAAGTACCTGAATATATTGTTTGAGAATTGTTAGAAGTTTAGAACCGTTGGGGTAGGTGTTAGAACCAACCAGAGCTACAGATGACCTTAGGTAAAGCGAAGTTATGCAAATGAGGCCGTGATTGGTACCTACTGGAAACAGTCCATCACGTGCCAAGAGGATGAGACGTAGGTTTGGACCAACCAGGAGCAAGTTGTCACATGCACCAACCATGGGGCAAAGGTTCGCCCAATAGAATTGATAGGAATGTAGGGCAGATGCTATGATGGCGTGGGTGAGCGGTCAATTATATACTGGGGAGAAACCATGAGGCATTCTCTCTCCCAGATGATCACACGTCACCCAGAGATGTATGTTCTAAGGGGTTTGACTGTGGGGAACAGAGCCTTGCTGAAGGGGTTCAGCTTTGTTAGACTGTTAGACTTATAAGGATAGTCAAATGTATGTTAGAGTTAGATGTTATTATTCTTTTATGTATTGATTGATTGGTGTATTGATATACTGTTAGTATATATAAATGTATGTGTTTGTTTATTTATATTCTCAGCAAGTACGGTAGGGTAGTGTTACCTGCCTACAGTGAAGGAAGTAACATAGGGCTAGAATAGCCAAGTACAACTTAGTGTTGAGGTGAGCACAAGATGTGCTCTACAGGCAAAAGTGGGCAAGACGACCCTGAGCCGTGACGAAGTGAGAACTAAAGCTGAAGACGTAACTGAGGGGGGACGACTTTGAAGTCTGGGAACGCCCACTAGAGTAAGCGGTCAAGCGAGACGGACAGGGGGTCAGTCTCGCATAGGCATTTTGGAGGCGGAGCCAGGGGTCCGAAGAGGACAAAGGACCTGGACCAGTATTAGAATTAAAATTGAGAAGTTAAGTTGAGAACACAACGTACCTTTATTTCTCATGTTTTGTACCTGCATATTATTGTTAACATTAATAATTAATTATTTTTTAATAAATTGAAAAAAAATTTACTCAATATTTGCTTAAATTGTAATCGAAATTGTTTCGATTAAAATTATTTTAATCGATATTCAATCGATACAATTTCTAACGATTAATCGAGAAATTAATCGTTAATTTTCGCAGCCCTAAACTAAATATTCACCTTTTTATTGATAAAAGTGAAATATCTATTTAAATTAAAAATTTTAAAAAGTGACAGATTTAGCGGCGCTCTTTTAAACTGGCGAAATGCCAAGTCGTTGTTACGCCACTGGAAGGTAATACATTTGCTGACTAAACACTCGATCATTTCAAATAATACAATAATTCATTTTTTCATTGGAATATTTGTTGTAATTTTTAAAATTCTCAATCGCACAAACTATTATTTTCTGATTTATAGAACTGGACAATCCACAACTTTAAGACATTGTAGAAACTGATTTACTAAATTCACAGCTTATCATTTTATATATATATATATATATATATATATATATATATATATATATATATATATATTATATATATATATATATATATATATATAATATATATATATATATATATATATATATATATATATATATATATATATATATATACATATAATTATCTGAAATCGGTGTATAATAGAATTTTAATTTGTTAATTTATAAGAATTAAAGTTACTAACCTGTTCAGTTTCTTTATCTTTATAAAAAATTATTAAATCAACCTTGGTCAATGTTGTATTTTGGTTGTCATTAACAAAACGCACGATACCTTCTTTGATTCCTAAAGCTGACTCTTCTGTAAAGACATTAGAAAAATTTACAAATCAAAAAGAAACAATATACACAAAAGTAACTATTTTTTCCTTTAGTTATATTACATCCATTCATCTGAACCTAAAAAAATGCTTGTATGACAAAGATATGCATCATCCTATCAGGATGAACAAAACAATGTAAACTGACTAAGCTTTTTATAACCTCAAGTATTATCGCTTTAATGACCTGAACGCATTCTGATTTAAACAATTAGTAATAGAAAGAAGAATATCTTGCTCACAGATAAGAGTGATGTTTATTATTTCTCAAATCACTGAGTTAGCATTTTTTTTTAAAATGTGACATAATTCTTTTGAATTTTTTTTTCAATTAATTCTTCTGTGCTAGCTCCCTTACTCTTTTTGATCTATATAAATGATTTACCCAACAACATCTCAACAGGTACAAAAGTTAGGTTATTTGCTGATGATTGTATAATCTATAGAACAATTAAATCAGAGCAAGATAGCAACATTTTACAAAAAGACTTAGATGAATTGATAAAATGGGAAACTAACTGGAGTATGTCTTTCCACCCAGAAAAGTGTCAACTGTTCAGAGTAACAAAGAAAAAGAAACAAATAAATTCAAAATATTACATTCATGGAAAAGAACTGACCCAAACTAAAGATGCAAAATACTTAGGAGTCTTAATAAATGAGAAACTATCATGGAATCCCCATGTCAATGAAGTTAATAAAAAAATCAAACAAAACCTTAGGCTTTATAAAAACAAACTTTAACAAATTTAATAGAGATATAAAACTAAAATGCTACCTCACTTTGGTGAGACCTGTACTAGAATATGCATCTTCTGTATGGGACCCATCCACCAAAGAAAACATTGATAAACTAGAACAAATTCAAAAAAGAGCTGCCAGATTCATTACTGGAGAATATTCAAAACTGACAAGAATAACACCATTAGTTAAATCATTAAACCTTGAAACACTAGAGGATAGAAGAACCAAGAGCAAAGTAGTAATCATACATAAAGCAATTAATTCTAATTTAGAAATACAACACAAAGATAACTTAATACAACCCTCAAATAGACATAAGGATAAAAACACCTTTCTTATTCCGTATGCAAGAACAAACACATACAAATTTTCATTCTTCCCGTCCGGAATTCGGGCGTGGAATAGGTTGCCTGAAGAATCCAGGAAAACCAACACTTTATCAACGTTTAAATCTCTAATAAAAATGCAGGACTAGACACAAACCATAGATAAGCGTAGGACGCAATAATCTTCTGTATAGAAGGAGCGTCTGTAAACAGATAAGATAAGATATATATTTAAAAAATAATGTATTAAAGAAACCTCATTTAAGAGTTTCGTTAGCCACTAACAGTTAAAAGCTTTTAAATTTTTAAAAGTAAAATAGACATTTCTTACTAGCGGAATACTTGTATCCACCAGTACCTAGTGCAGGAATCGATATGGATCTTAAACTAAGCTCGTTTGCCCTTTTAAGTACTTTGAACACCAAAGAAACAAGCTGTAAATGTTAACAAACATCATTTAATATGGTAACAGTTTTATAATAATTATTAAATACAACTTCATTTTTTAAAAAATAAGAATAATTGCAGCTAGAAATAAGCAATTGAGACGACATACAGTAAAACATAACTAGGCTATTACAATTTAGGTAATGTGACTAGGAAAATGAATTTAGAATTTTTTTTTAATTTAATTTTAATCGTAAGCATTTAATTGTTTAGGTCACCTGTATGTTATTTTAAATTAAACTCCTTTATAAGAATTCAAATGAACTTATACTAAGTCTAATGAACTGTTAACAAAATATTAAATAATTTTAGTTCATGTAGAGATCTATAAAATGTAAGAAAAATACGCCATTAATTATTACAAAATTTTTTAATGAATTCACCTTTTAAAGACCCATAAATTTAAATTGACAGTATGGCTAAAACAATTCAAACTGATATTAATTATTTTTTAAACAAAAGATTTTTAGCAATATATATATATATATATATATATATATATATATATATATTATATATATATATATATATATATATATATATATATATATTATCCTATATAATAAAAGGCTAAGTTCTGTCCCGTCATCTATAGCGATTGGTCTCTCAAACACACATGACTCCTACAGCCAATCATATCAAGTTTACGCGGACGTTCAAAACGAGTTATTTTTGGTGCAGTATTTATTCCAAGACTTTATTTTGAGTTATGCGCGTTGGGATTTATAGTCAAAAGCTCTGTTTCAGAGAGTTATTTATTTTAACTATAATGAATAGTATTTTTTATGTGATGCACATGTATGCCGGTCGAGACGGCTGTTGAAGGGGAGTTACAACATACAATCGAACGGTGGCGGAACGTCCTTGGACGGGCTTGGTTGCTCGTATATAATAAAGGGCAATTTTTTTGTCCGGTTATCGATAGCGATTGGTCCCTCAAACTCCTACAGACTCCTACAGCCAATCAGAAAAATTAAATCTCATTTACATATTGAATAAGTTTACGTGGACGTTCAAAACGAGTTTTTTTTTGTTCAGTAATTCTTTCCAAGACTTTATTTTGAGCGGTACTCGTTAGGATATGTAGTCAAAAACTTTGTTTTGACGGGTTATTTATTACAACTATAATGAAAAGTACTTTTTACGGGATGCAAATTTATGGCCGGTCGAGACGGCTGTTGGAGGGGAGATACAACATGCCACTGAAATGATGCGGAACGTCCTTGGGCGGACTTTGTTGCTCTTATATATATAAGTAAATAATGTATCTATATCTATATAGTTTATATATACTAGAAATATACCCGCGTTTAGGCAGCAGGACTGTACTTTCCTCTAAAGTTTTATTACGTATTTGGATATATGCCAATAATTATGTGTTAAGTTTTTATGTTTTCCGACGATTTTCTTCGGCCTTCTGCGCTTACTCTTGAGAATGCAATTTTCAGTTGGTCAGAATTATACATGTGAAAAATGTAATTTGTTAATTCTGAGACAAATATATAAAGAGTATTATAAAAATAAACTAGTAAATAGAGGATTATTTTAATTTAAAATTCTGCACAGTAACATTTCTCAATTATTTAGACCCAACGTAGCAAGGGATTGCAGTCGGAATAAAACACGTAGTCTTTAATATGCTGATAGAACTTAAAGGAAGAATGAAGAAAAATCATTTAAAACCAAATTTAAAAATATCAAGACTACGTGTATAAATAGTTTGTTCCTTTTTGCTCCTTTCACCAAAACGGTCATATTTACCAATATTTCATATATAAAATATGTTGCTGTTTTACTAAGGTATGCACTTATTTTTTTTTCCCGTTTTCAGATAAGACATTATATTGTTTTAAGTTATATCATAGCACCCACTTTTTTCTACAGAATTTCTTTTCTCATCAAATTTACGCATAATTTTTAGGGTAATAAATAAAGTTAACTAATTTTTTTTAAAATGAATTTGACAACAATCGCCGTCATGTATATATTTACGACCCCACAAGTAATGAAATATTTGTAACAGCAGCTATACGATAAGTAACTATTCCCCCACTTCTCTCTAAAAGGCAATAGCTGCTTATATCAAAGCGTTAATAAACTAAATTATACTTTTTGTAAATGTATTGAAGCTTACAAAAGAATTTAAAGAATCTAACACATTCTAATTATCATTATTAAAAATCTGCAATAAAATTTGTCGTTATTTAGTCAATGAAAGTGAATTGAAAGCGGGACGCTTAAACTAAAGTTTTGTTATATACTACTGGACTACCGCATCAAAAATAACACTTGTTTTTCACCGTCTTTATATGTGTTTTTATATGATAATGATAAACAATTTATATACCATGTAATAAAAAGATTTATCGGTCTTTTTATAAAATGATGGGAAAGAATGTCTAAAAAAATATTTTAATGGCTTTGCTGTTCCGGCTACAAAAGAATGATCATTACATGTTTAATTCACAGCCCAACTTAAATAAGTGATTTTAGGTTAACTTGAATTTAGTTTAATATAATTGTGTAAATAAGTACGGCAGCCAGAGTTTAAATTGTAAATTTGTTTAGCTTATGTAAAACAAAAAATTACAGCATTGGTCCTACCCCTTTATATGCATGTCAAGATCATTGTTGTACAACTGACAATGTCGGATTGAAAGAAATGAGCAAGTATATAATAATTTAAGTTGGGGATATCTTGATTAGTCACTCAGTGTTTAAGACATTTATTGGTATACAAGAAAAGTAATTAATTAATTATCATTAAAAGATAATTGAGTTATCTATCATTATGTGAATATAAAAAAATCGGTTCAATAGAACCACAGCTGTAGTATTCCATTGCATGCATATATGCAGATTTTAAAATTTAAATATACATTTAGAATAAAAACAAACCAATCAGATTTTGTTTAAAAAGAAGCAAAAAAGTGATCGACCTTAACGTTAAGTTCATTTGACTTGTGCTCATCCTTGCAACATACAGTTCACTTTCTAATTACATAATTAGTATTTTTAAAGTAAATTTTGATTTATTATTAACAACATAACAAAACTCTCAATTGTATTCCCACATGATAATAATAAATCCGATACATTGTGTGACTAATGTAATAAAATAGTTTTAGCCCATCTTTATTATAAAGAAATTACCCGAATAAAGCCATTGTACCGCAAAGCAAAACCAAATATTAATGTTATTATAATAAGATAACACAGCTAAATTTAAGATGCGTACATGAAAATGTGCGCACCGTAAATTGACAAAAAAAGATTTTTTTAAAGCTCACCACTGAAATTAAAGTCTTGGAAAATACTACTGCACCAAAAATAACTCGTTTTGAACGTCCACCTAAAGGTGTTCAATATGGGAATTAGATATAATTTTTCTCTCTTTGTCACTACCTTTTCTGACTTTATAAATAACGGCTTTCAGGTAAAAGGGACATTTACAAAAACTATACTAAAACCATATGCAGGTTAAAAGGAACCGTCCTGACAAATTTGGTCCCCGTACGTCGTTTGTTTTTTTCCTTGATCGTGTATTTGAAAGTTGAAAAGTGAAACATACTTACCAACATACAAACACTAACTGAGCTTTATATAGTATATATTGTAGGGAACCAAGTGTAGTAGTTTAACCTTTTTCTTATTAGCAATAAAAGATAAGCAATATTTCTGTCATGAGGCCAACCTCTTATCAGAGTATCACTTGGCTACATAAATCTATATTTTAACACAATCACTTACATTAGTGCCCCTAACCACTTTTTCTACAAAAACCGATCAAGGAACGCTTCTTAGCAAACATATTGCAATAATTTCATTTAAATGAATTTTGTACATGATTTTCTAATTTAATGACTTTGAAATAAAATGTAATGTTAAAACACACCAGATAGGATATTTTTTTGGTTTGTATTTTAATGAGCATTTCTATACCAGTTGAATATTTGATTCTAAATTATAGCACATTTAAAATTAAAAATGCATATACATCTGAAGCTTTACTTGATTAATCCTTTACTGAATCAGTACATTGCTTTTCCATTGCATTTGATTCTTTATACAATTTTTCTGTAATTTTCTAGTGTTTTTGAGAATTCCACTTTGTACGATTTCATTGAATTCAATAAGCTCACCTGTTTTGAACAGTATTACTACCACATATTTAATTCATTAGAACATTAAAGAATTCAAAAACATATTTGTACCTCTGACCTTTTTCCATTGTATTTGGACAAGTAAGCATGCATAATTATCTTACAATTCAAGTTGCCAGATTTAGTTTCAGCAAAGTCACCAGCTTGAACTCCAGACACATAGCTGTAACAAGAGTTATAGGTTTCATGAAGGTAAGAGAAGTATGTATTTCTTAGTTAAAGCATTAGTGTACGTATTTTGTTAGAAAATATTAAGCTCGCCTGGACAAAATCTATTTTTTTTAACCATGAGTTAAACGAATGTCCTTGTTTGCCAATGTCTTGGGAAATACGTGCTCTCATTTTTTAAAAAAACAACAACATGCGCATCAACATCCAGCAGATAAGCTGGTCTAAGAAAGTGACACTTATTTTTTCAACTGCTGAAGCTACCCAAGTCTCACATGAATTTCTACAGTAACCTTTTCTAATAAAGAATACATAATTTTTCTGAAACGGAGACGTCACTGACTGTAGACCGCACCAGGTGACACCACCACAAAAGATGAAACTAAATTTTAAAAATTCTTCATGTTCCCGTTATTTTGCACTTGAAAACTTGGAGAAGGTATTTGGGATTAATCATTAGCGGATGTTGCCATGAGCTACCGCACCGGGTGATACCAACTCTAGTGACGCCTCTGCTTCTCAATATGTTTATAATATGGCTGCATTTTTACCAACATCGTCAATTTTGCTTTCTCATTTATCGTTTGCGAAGTTCCAATTAAAATGTCATGGTCTTCAGATAATATATTCATACAAATCAAATCATACTCTACCAATGCCATTAGTTTCTCTATGATAAGTATATTCAAAACATTTAGTTTTTAACTCTATGCATTAAGGTCGGTCCACACATCAAATTTTTTATCAAAACTTGGTCTTGTCACAAATTTAAAAATCTTTGTACATATCTAAAAATTAATTATGAGTTAACCAAATAAAATAGTGCTTGACGCAATTGTGACGCAATTTTTCATGGTTATTTAACAAATTTTGATCGAAATTGGAAAATGTATTGTGTTGATCGACCTATAGGCAAGGGTGGGAAAACTTTTTTTACGGAGGGTGACCTTAAAAACGTTGTTTTATATGGAGGCGCATATATAGTTTGTCTACTTCAATTAAAATTTAAAACGTATAAAGATATGAGTTAATGATAATTACCATATATTTGCCATTTTGTTTCACATTCACACTCTTTTATGCATGCACATTACATTTTAAAATACGAAAATAAACAGTTCATAATTTCATAAGATTTTACAATTCCTAGTTATTTCAAGAAATGTTTATTTTTACCTGTCAATTAAATATAAAGAAAAAAATTAATTTATCAAAAGTTGACCACAGAGTACCATCTATTGTATAGATATAATTAACCAAAGCGAGTGTGTGAAAACAAGCATTATGAATGAACCCGCTGGGGTCTCGAGTCCAACAATGGTTCTTGCATTCACTTGCGTTGTTTCACAGAATAACATGTGATTCGTAGTGTAGTGGTTATCACGTCCGCCTTATATGCGGAAGGTCCTGGGTTCAGACTCAAGCGAAAAAAAGATTTTTTAATCCCTTACATTAACTTCACCGTCTTGTCTGTCGTGGTCAGTCGGGTGGGCGGGCGGAAAAACAAAAGTCAAAAATGGCCCATTTCCCATTATCCTATCGAGCTGAAATTTTGTACACAGATTTTTGTCATCTAACAATGCATTGTGTCAAAATTTCAGATCGATAAAATGTACCGTAATTAAAATAATGATATTTTCGCTTATCTCTACGTAGCCATCTGCTTAAGTTGACCTCCACGGGTCACTGGAGTTCACTCCACCCATCGATGACCACATCCCGTGTTTTAAGGCAAGGGGAGTTAAGTCACGCTCAGTCTGTAAATGTTAGTCACCCGGTGCGTATTATATTGAACATAATCAATACTTTTAGTTATGTCTCATATATACAAGGGATTTATAGTCAAAAACATTGTTTTTATGTGTTGTTTTTCTGCGATATTGATCAAAATTGTTACATAAAAACTTGGTGGCTAGGGTCGGCCAATCGCAGTTCATGGTTGGCAAGCTAGAGTGGTGATGGTTGGTGGGCAGGTAAATAACCTCAGTGCGAATGTCTCGAGACCAACAATGCGTCGGTGGTTACCCCCACCAACGTTCACTCGCATTGTTTTGATTTCTTCGTACAGGAGTTTGTGTCCGTTCCCCCCCCCTTTTTCTTTGCAGTATCCATGAGTAAGTTTGCGGCTTATGCTACGCCGCGGATCTGTTTTGTTTATTTTCATACAAGAAAAAATGTTGCCCATAGATGTATGTGGACCCAAATAGTGACAAATGTGAGGCAGAAACGTTTTTTAAAGTGTCGAAATGCCACTGAAAAATATCTATAAAACAACTGACTTCAACTTCTCCTTTAGGTCATATCTGCTTGTAGATAATTGCATATCTTCTCGGACTGAATCATGTTCTGCACTAAATGGCGAACTGTGATATTGAAAAGTGGTTCCTGATTCTTGAAGTCTTGGAACCTCCTTTCAAATTCTACAGCCAGGGCATCCAACTGAGCCTTGTAATTGTCAGAAATTTTACCAGAAGTGTTTTTGTTTCAGCAAAGGAAAATAATAAAAAAGAAGAGTTTTGCCTGAAATGATTTAACATGCACATACATTTCAAGTGCAATCCAGCTATGGCCCTGAAGTTTTACATTCATTTCATTCAACATTTCCATAATGTCAATAACAAACATGAACAATGGTAGTATGAAAGTCACAAACAAAAACCCTTCATCTCCGGGAACATGACTATTTCTTCCTTGAGATCCCACACTCGCCTCAATATCTTTTCCAGGCTCAGCAAGCAAACACTGTTGTGGAAGATTATATCATCATATTCAATTTCTAAATCTTCAAGCAGTACCTTGAACTGCCTGTAGTTTAGTTCCCTGGATCTGGTGAGGTTTATTCCACTGACTACTGGACCAATAATATGCTTGATATTCAATACCGCTTTACACACTTTCCTGATGGATGACACAGTGGAGAGGTAAAAGTGTATGGCCAGAATGTCCTTCTTTACTTATTTTGTTTTATGAAATTCACCAGACCTACTATTTTTAAAAGTCAAAACACGCGCATAATTAGTTGTTAAACGTGCAATCTTGTTACACACCAACTCAGTTCTGTCAACACAGGACTAGTTGTATGGCATCTGTCCGTCTACAAAAGACGATAGATTTATCTTTATTGTTTAAAGCTCTTGGTGTTGCTGATGAGACTAATCCTTGAGTGGCAGTCTCTTCTGCATGTCACACACAGGAAAGTGGTGGGGCAGTGTTGCCTGGCCTTCCTAATCGCTCTTTTCAGCTGTTTCAGCCCTGTTTTGTTTCTGGGCTCTTATGTGATCATTCTTTTACTATTGTCCGCAACAGGGACCTATGCTCAGCCAGGTTTTCCCAATTTTGTATGTCAATGTTGGCTTTTTTCATGTCTCTTCTGCATATGTCCGTGTATCTGAGACGTTGCCGACCAACTGACTATTTCCATGTCGCCAGCTCGCACGTCCTTGGGTATGCGAATAGTTTGCATTCTCTTGACATGTTCCAGTCATCGGAGGCGTCTTTAACTTAATATGGCTGGAATGCTGCTCATGATTGCTTGAGTCAGGACTTCCGTATTTGGGACTTTCTCTTGCTATTTGATGTCTAGGATGCGGCACATCCATCTGAGGTGGAAGCCATTGAGCCTCCTTTCATGCCTGGTGTAGTTGGTCCAAGACTCACATCCATAGAGGAGTGTGCTCAGTACGGAGGCCTGGTATACCTGCAGCTTAGTTCTTGCTGTGAGTTTGGCATTGGACCAGACTCTTTTGTACAGTTCAGCCATAACAGTTGCAGCCTTCCCTATCCAATCACTTCATCTTCCATTGAGAGGGTCCTCGAGATGTTCGATCCCAGATTTGTAAAACTGTCAACAACATCCAGGTTTTAGTCATCATTGGTGATAGTGGGGAGTGAGGCAGAATCCTGTGCCATAATGTTGGTTTTCTTTATGCTATTGGTCAGGTCAAACTCTTTGAAGGCAGTGGAGAAGCTGGATAAAAGGTTCTGCAGGCCGTCTGATGTGTGTGATATTCAGGTGGCATCGTCTGCAAATAAGAGCTCGCGCAGCAAAATCCTCCTTATTTTGGTCTTCTGACTAAGACGGGCAATATTGAATAATCTCCCGTCAGCTCTGGTGTTTATGTATATCCCCTCGCTGTTCTTCTTGAAGGCATACTGGAGTAAGATGGAGAAGAATATTGCAAATAGTGTAGGTGCCAGCATGCAGCCTTGCTTTAGTCGACTACTTACTGGGAAAGCCACTGAGTTGTCACCGTTTTAGTACTCTGTGCCCAGCATGTTAACGTTGAATTTCTTGATGATGTTAAGCAGACGTGTAGGGCATTCTATTTTTACTAAGATCTGGAAAATGCCACTTTTGCTGACAAGATCAAAAGCTTTAGTGTGGTCAATGGACGCGATGTAATGAGGCATATGTTGCTTTCTGCACTAATTAGCACTGACATTGAAATTCTCTATTTCTGTTATTGAATTCTTTTTTTTAAATTTTAAATTTAAATATAAAGCTTCTTTTTCTTTAAAAAAAGTATCTAAAAACTAATTCAACAATTTATAAGATACTAGCTGACCACTCGCGCCTTGAAACGATATCAGTATAAACGAATAAATTAAAAGAAACATATTAGTAGTGCTTTTTAACAACAAATATTTCAGAAGCCTTAGTGGAAGTGTGCTTAAAACAACTAAGTTTCATGGCGATCGGATAAATAAAATAACATTTAACAAGCTAACTTAGGAAAGAAAATGATATTAAGGGTGCCAACCTCCCCTATACTGATTCTCCCCAACCCTCCCCCCCCCGGAGGATTTATTTTAAAACACATCCTCCGGGGAAGAAAATATTTTCCTCCAGATTAAACTAAATTATCCTCTACCCTGTAAAATAATTTCTCCCCAAAAATTAATACCCCCATCTTACTTTCAAAAGAGTACAAAGAGATTATTAAAAAACAAACGAATAAAAATAATTATGTAATAGTCACACACGCTTACTTTAATACTGTTTATTGTAGCAGCGTAATTATATAGAGGTTTGAGAAGGTTGAAGACCACACCGTTTGACATTTCTCGAGGGCGTAACAAAATTTGAAAAATTTCTTAATTTTTTTTCCACTGTATGAATTAACACACAGGCAATTGTGAGTATAACGCAGTTTTTGGGTGTTGTTTTGTTTCATAAGGCATGGATATTGTCTTTGAAGGCATGGGTTTGTGTTGTTACTAGAGAAGGTAAATTCGCACAAACGTCAGATGTTCAGACGGTGAGAAAGTTTCTTACTATCAAGAGCAGGGGTCTCCAAACTACAGCCCACGGACCAGATATGGCCCGCGAGGCCCTCTCATCCGGCCCCTGGAGACCTTTTAATCTTTAAAAAATACTATTTTTACCTATAGTTTACCACAACAATGTGTGTCGTCGGCCCCCAAACTGGTGTTTGACAGTTAATGCGGCCCTCCGGCAGAAAAGATTGCAGACCCCTGATCTAGAATACAGGCCTATAAGTTCTGTTTACAATAAAGAAATTCATTGTTGATGTCAAGAAAGGGGATGGAGATGACTCCATTAAGTAACCGCACGGGTTCTGGTCTGGGCTATGCTACTGCCACTTTGAAGTGATTGTCTAGTGTGTATTTTTAAATTATTTAAATTAACTTCTGGCGTCTGCTTGATGCATTGATTGATTGTTTGCCGAAAAAACTTTGGCTCGATTTTTAACCCATTTCGCCGTAAGCTAGCAACCTGAAATTTTGCAGGCAGACTGGCGCCGACTATTAAAAAAATTCAGATCTATCGAATGTACTGTAATTAAATTGATGAATGTTTAGATTATCTCTATTTATCTCTCTGTAGCATGTTAATGTTTGTGTTAGATTGTCGCGGTGCTTATTATATTGAACAACCTTTTTAATAATTTCCTGTCGCGCGGTGCGGTGCGTATTATATTGACGATACTTTTAAAAAATATATTCCTGATCTGTAAATGTAAATGCTAGTAATTGCTAGACTATTTCGCAGTGCGCACTATATTAAACATGTATTTATAACCCCTTTCCTGTGATCAAATTGGGCTGATTTTTAGCAGGCAGACTGTAGTAGTGTTTTTTAATATAAATCCTTTATATATCAGACATAAGTACAATTTTGTATTGATTTTCGTGCGATGCGTATTATAATGAACATACGTTTAGTTATGTCTCGTAAATAAAGTATTTATAGTCAACAACTTTGTTTTTTTACGTTTTTTAACGCAATTTCCCTAGGAAAAATTGCGTTTATAGATTCGAAATATCTGTCAAGCTTGATCCTGCAACTCCTCCTGAACCATACCAGATAGAGGGTTTGGGACTTTTGCAAATATGCTAAGGAGGTCCCAAGGATGTGCAACGGCAGAAAAATACCTAAAAAGGTTACTAGATTTCCTGGAAAATGAAAAAAAACCCGAAAAAATATGAGTATTTTGTCAATTTCTCGCCAACTGTTACACCTATCGGGTTGAAACTAACGTCAAACAATAGCTAATACTATTTAGAACAATGTTGGAGAAGGAATTTTTCAAAAATCTCTTTTCGTTCGACTTCCGTAATTTTAGAAGCAGTTTTTGAAAAGCAATTGTTTGTTAGTATCAAAATGATTGATTTGAAATAACTTTTAATGTAATCTAGAATGATAGTTAATGGGGGTTTTCCCGCTTTGTGAATGCTTGTGTTTGGTTGTTGGGTGGTGCGCATTATATAGACACATTCTTGGTGCGATGTAGTATGAGGGGATATGACGTCATATCGTGTTTAGTTTCAGAATTACTTATTTGAATCGACTTTTATTGTAATCTAGAAAGATTTCCCTTGAGATAAAATCGGAAATTCTTTGATGGAAATTGCGTTTAAATACTCATTCCAGTTTTTATTTCTTGTTTTAAATTTAAATCCCTTTTTGCTATGCAGTCAAGTGCAGTGTGTTCTGAGAGTATTGAGACGGCTATACAAATGGAGTAGTACGTATTACATGACTATTTACATGACTACAGGTAAATTTTTTTAAAAACTGTCAATAATCACTCAACCTTGATTAAGACAGTACAATGATTTTAAATATAAATTATATCGATGTTACTAATGCTTTGTTAGGAATAAACGTTAATTCAGTTAAATTTACTTTTATTTAGTCAAAAGAGCAGTTTTGAACCGTATTTTCATTACATCATAATACACGAATTGATGTCCTCTTATCATGAATGTTAAATCATTATATATATACTAGCGTATCACCCGTCAAAAATGACGAACGTTTTCTGCTGAAATCTATTTATTTTTAAAAAATGCACTTTTTATAGGGCGCCTCAGGCGCCCACCTTTTTCAAAAGCCTAACTAACTTGTCCTTGTTTGATCAATACGAAATATTAAACTTTATGAAATGCATACAAAGTATTTTATAATAGGGGCTGTAAGGCGCCCCTAAGGCGCCCCCTTTGTTTTTTTATTTTATAATTAACCATCATCAAATATTCTTTTTACATTGTTCCCATTTCCAAAATTAATTTATGAGCTAAAACAATGACATCATTAATATAATTTGTTTACAGCACATCTTTAATTTGCACACCTTTTGATGCATTGGTGCAGTAATTTAGTGCGCTGCTTTCTAAAATTAGTAGCGTCACGGACAGACACTACTTGCGTGAAAGATTGCAAATGATGTTATTTAGTAATAAATATATAAACATATATTTAGACGCGCATTGAAGCGTGAGAGTATGATTCAGTTAGCGTTGAAATATCAAGTACAAAATATCTGGAAGATGGAACCAACAGTAACATAGACCGTTAAAAAAGTTCAATATGGCAACTGACATTGGCATCATACCAATGAAATAAATAAGTACGCTCAACGAAGATTTTAGATGGCGAACGTTGTCTTCAGTTAATGCAATTACGAGCAGAATTTTGAAATGAAACCTGCTTAACTTTTGGACATCAGGGGTTCAATGCCATATAAGTTTATAAATGAGAATAATAAACTCTTGTGTATCTAGTTTGATAAAGAAACATCTAATGTATCCAGAACCCTTCCCGAGAATGTACTCAACAACTTTTAAAAGTTTCATGTCGATCAGTGACTAAAATAATGTTTATACTGCTTTATAAGAAAACAAAAAGAAATTTAGGGCCCCCGGCCCCATTGAGGAAGGATTTTATTTTCAAAACTCCTGTTGATTTCAATCTTGATCATGATGTTATACATGTTTGTCAAAATTTGTCAAGATACGCGAGGGCACTGAAGCTGCGGAAGCCATCTTCACAACTAGGAGTGAAGAGAGAAGAGCCAGAAGAAAGGCGGGTGGGGGAGTGGAGCTGGAATCAATGTCATCGTCATGCTTAGTCTCAATTACAATTGATTATAAAATTTAAAATTATATCTTTTGGCAGAAATTAAAGAATTATTTTAAAATGTTGTAGAAAAGAAATAATTTAAAGTTTTAAAAAATCAGTGAGAAACATACTTGTTCCGTAATTCTTCTTGAATTGATTCTCCTCCAAAATTCAACACATCCTTGCCGATTTGTCCTTTACTCAAGTTTAAATTTCTATCTACTGTAATAACTATTGCATCGGTCTGAAATTTTAAAAGTCCAATAGTTTAAGTCTCAGGTTGCAAAATATAGTTTTAGGTAATAAATGAAAGAACAGTTAAATAGGTTCTGCAATAATATCTTTTGGCAACAAACATGTATTCAAACCTCAGATTTGGTAAGCTTATCTCTCTTTATGTCAACGTTGATTGGTCCAACACTCGATGTTTCATTTCTCTGTTTTTTTGCTATAGTGGAAACACTTTCTTCTGTTTAGAAATATTTTAAAACATATTTTGCTTAGCATCCATTTGTTGTTCACATTTATGCACACACATACATAGATATTTTATTATCCATGTCGAAATAGCTGCACAATAATTCTAAACTGGTCAGATATCTGCAGGTTCGCGCAGACGACAGCTAAAATGGAAAATTGCTCATATGTAATAATAATCCACGTCTCGTATACTTCTTTTTTAAAAAATGAAATATGCATTCTCTTAGAGTATAAGCAAAGTACAACCACAAAGCATGCTATCCGTCAATGAGAAAACTAATTTTTCTCTTATACATAGCTATTAATGAGAGCCAATGAAATCTCATTTAAAAAAAAACTAATTTCTTTCAAAGATAAACAATTAAATGAATCAGATTTTGTTAGACAGGGAAAGATAACCGACTTTTGACAACTAATGTTTTGTTTATAATTCAAAATACGGCATAATAGCATTATAATAATTTAATTGAGTTAATTTTTTTAATCTTAGTATTTTTTACAACCTAAAAATTGACACAATAGATTCAAAATATTTTTCAATTAATTATACCATCAAATTTTAGATAATTTTCAAACCATTACTCTTCTTTCTTTTTTACTGTAAGCTTTCACCCTACCAACATTTGTTTCCAAAAAATGAAATAAACATTTGGGAACTTTCAAAATTCTAATAGAAAAAATAGCATGTTTAGAGAACTGGCAAAATATATATTTATAGTTAATTAGTAGGGCTGTTAACGATTAATTTAAATTTAATAGTGAACTATTGAAAAATTGACGATTAATTAATCGTTAATTTCCATTAAAGCGAAAAATTGAAATTTATGGTGTCATAAGTAACATTTATTAAAAGTACTTGTCGAAATTCGAAATAACACTGGAATGTCTTCTTTAAATGACGTCTTTTAACCAAAAACGCAAACAGACAAATTGTATTGACATTATTTGTTTCAAGTGATGAGCGGGTCTTATTGGCAATATAACTAGCCAAGCTGAACAATCGTTCACTTAGCTTTAGACTTTAGATTGTCTCAGCTGAAGGTTCTGAAATTGTGTTGGATGTTTGGTTTGCAGGTGATATGTAAGCGAAGTGTTAGAACCATGGTAGCAATGTTCCCTTTATGCAGCGCGGCTGCGCAGATATTTGACCGACGCCACGCAGGAGTTTTAGAATCACCGCGCAGCAAATGTTTTAAAATATTGCACAAAAAATGGACGTTGTGCAACTTTGCTCACAAGTTTTTTTTGGACTTTGCACATGGACCAACGAAGCTTAGACTTAGAGGGAACATTGCATGGTAGGCTCAATAGACGCAATAATCTTTATCAACATTTTGAACATTCAAGTCAGTCAATAGTTTAAAACCAAAATGTTCTTGTAATCGTCCAGAAATTAGTTTATATTTATCGGCTGAAGTATTTTACGTTTTGACTTCCAGTAAATTTAAAAGTGGTGGGTTGATTAATCGTTAAAAAAATGTAATCGTTAAAATTTTTTACCGATTAATCGAGAAATTAATCGTTAATTTCCGCAGCCCTATTAAATAGATTCTATTTTTCTAGCAATGAAATAAAATCTTTTATATTTATATACCGTATATACTCGTTCTATAGCCCGTTCGTTCATAACCCGACCCCCCCCCCACACTTTTGGAAGAGAAAAGTATTAAAAGTGTATAACCCGCTCGCAAGCCGACCCCCCAAAAAATAATAGGACAGCTTAAACAAAATGGTAAAAAAAAATTAAAACTACAAGCTAAATCGGGCATTATGATTGGCACTTTTTACTGCCTATATTTGTCTTTGTTTTCTTCGTTAAGCAAGAGTTACCGGTATTTTTAAAAAAATCTTTGGTAAACAGTGACGAAGGCGCATACATTAAAATTCGTTGCTGAAAACAAAATTAGTAAAATTATTTATTTAAAAATTCACCATATTAAATAAGGTAAGTGCAGATATTTAATAATATATTATTATTATAGCTTCTGGGAGAGCAGTCGAATCTTGTAAAATGTAGAAAATTACCTTGATGATATACAATAACAACAACGATATTCAATATCCATGCAGAAATACGTTAATGACCCACTCGTAAGCCGACCCCAAACCTTTCCCCCTAGATTTTGTCCAAAAAGATCGGCTTGCGAACGAGTATATATACGGTATAATATTTTATTGTTGATTTGTTATATGTTGATTATTTTACTATGGAACAAGCTGAAATTATTTACTTAAATAATTTATGGCTAATGAAATACTGATTTGTCATATAATTTAAATCACATTTATTTTTTTAAAAAAGTAAGATTAATTCTTCTTTGAATATAAGAGGTGTTTCTTATGTATATGACTGTTTCTATTAGGGCCATAAAAATGTACACATATTTTGCAAAACTTCGCGAAGCCCTGTTAAAGAGTTAAAAAATAAATCTTTTTTCATTGCATCAACGAAAACAAGAACTGTTGGCAACTAGTTTTGTTATCTTTCCTCACCCATATAATCAAAAGCGACCAAACAAATTTCTTCTCAACTCTGTCCAAATATATTTGTTTGTCTATTACGAAAACAAATCTTACTAAAAAACAAAAACTGTTTAACATTCAGTCATGACAAAATCAAAGACATGTGCAAAAGAAGGTAAGTACTAAAAAGAGAGGAATAATTATATTTAAGTGATTTTTTGAGAGGCTATACATTTGAACTAGCAAACATTTTAAAATATATTAAAATGGACGGTATATAATAAAAGCAGATTACCCTTATCCAACTTTAAAAAAGTATTTTATTTGTTTCGTGATATGCATATTAAAAATGTAATTCAGAATCACATATTGATTATTTTTAAAATTGTTATTATAGAAAGGTACTTTATAAGTTAACTTACTCTTCTTTCCATAATGTTGGACTGCATTTGGTCTATTTATTTTTAATTTCCAACATGCTTCACACCTCTCTATGATGTCTTCTAGATTTTCCCGCTTTAAGTCACAAAAAATTATTTTGTTTAACTGGTTTGATGATCCTTCTTCATCCAAATATATCTTCACAGCATTGGCCATTGCATTTAAAGCACCCATTCTACCAATCTTAAGTATGTCTTTATGAGAAATAAAATAATTTTTTGAATATAGTACATTTCAAAAAAGCAAGCAAAATTTGAGGATTTCCGTAACTTAAATAATTTAATTAAGCTAACTGAGAAATTATAATTTGTTGACTAAAAATAATAATCAATCCATATACTGTATTTAACATGTTTATATATTAAATATCTTAAGAATTTAAATATGTGTTTTAAAATATTAGGATTTTATATTTTAAGAGATTTTTGGTTGTTTCAAAACTTTTTATTCCTTAATCCCGCTTCACGTTTCCTTTAAAGTTTGAAGTAACAGTTACAACAGTTAACAGTTTACAAGTAAGGTATCATTATTTTTTTTAAGATTATTGTTTTCAAAACTTCTTTCTGTTTTACCTACCCATTATTGCAATGAAAGGTATTGCAATAGATTGAATTCCGTCTTTCTTCGCCTCCTCTAGACACAGCTGAAGCATTTCTTTAGCATCATCAAAATTTACAGAAAAACTAGAAGCATTACAGTGAATTATTCTTCTAATATTTCTTAGAGTACCAGCTGAACTAATTTTTATTTTTGAGCCTTGTAACTTCTTCAAATCAGCTTGAATTTGATCCTCACCTAAACAAATAAATCACCTAAATTAATTAAATGTCATGTAAAAACAAATAGTTAAGTATTATATAATTTTAGATAAATAAGTTTAAAATGTGTGATATAAGAGAATCACTTATTAAAGAATATGCATCTTCTGTATGGGAACCCATCCACCAAAGAAAACATTGATAAACTAGAACAAATCCAAAAAAGAGCTGCCAGATTCATCACTGGAGAATATTCAAAACTGACAAGAATAACACCATTAGTTAAACCATTAAACCTTGAAACACTAGAGAATAGAAGGATCAAGAGCAAAGTAGTAATCATACATAAAGCAATTAACTCTAATTTAGAAATACAACACAAAGATAACTTAATACAACCCTCAGATAGACATAAGGATAAAAACACCTTTCTTATTCCGTATGCGAGAACAAACTCATACAAATTTTCGTTCTTCCCGTCCGGAATTCGGGCGTGGAATGGGTTGCCTGAAGAAACCAGGAAAGCCAACACTTTATCAACATTTAAAACTCTAATAAGAATGCAGGACTAAACACAAACCATAGATACGCGTAGGACGCAATAATCTTATGTATAGAAGGAGCGTCTGAAACAGATAAGATAAGAAGGTTAAAAAGTAATTTTAAAAAAAATTTATAAAGGCTATAAACTAAATCTTTTCCAGGTATGACTTTTTTCTATATCCTTATCTTAGTATAAGTGCATGTCAACATGTAAAGGAAAATGTCAATGTTTAAGAAGTACGAGTTTTCAAATGTATCCTTTGGAATTATACAATATTCTAAAGCTAAGTACACATAATTCTGAAAAACTTGTTATCAGACACCTGTGTTGGGGTTGTAATATCATTTATTACATGTAAATAAATCAAGTATCAAGTCTTAATCACAATGTGGTCTTTAATCAATCTATACAATCCACTGCAATCAACAACCTCGGTTACCTTTTGAACCGTCTATATATAGTCAGCCATCCTCCCAGACCACGACCACGCACGCATAGACTACAGTTCACATCACAAACCACGTGTTTCACATTACTAAACTCGCATGCTCATACAATGTCAACACAATGTCAACACAATGTCAACACAACAACACAACATTTCTCTCATAGGGGTCCCAACTTGAAAAATTGACTCTGAATGCCAGCTTTTAATCAGTCATGAAACTAGTCTTGGACATTCTAATCTATTAATAGGATGACACAAAACTAAAAATATATCTAGCACTCAAATTGTACTTTACATCCAAAGGTTGAAATAACCTAACCGCCTTTGTTTTAATTGCATAATATGTATTTTTCAAAAGGATAATTTGTAAAATACATAATTTCGTTACATTACACACTAAATGAAAGGATACATTATTATAATTGTTTTGTTGCTATACTCAATCGAAAGGATCTTTTTTACTTTTTTTTCTCATGTGCAAAAGAAATGCTTTATAAAATATTTAAAATGTTTTTGTTAAGTTTTAAAACCATTTTATTTTTTCGTTACTCATGAAATATGTCTTTGAATATCTCTGTAAATCAACAAATGTTATAGACTTGGTATAACAAAGCGTCTTTTTCAATTTTAAGAAAGGAGACTTTTTCAAATAAATGAAGCTGGAATTATTTCTAAAAATATCTGACTCTCTAAACATGTATAGCCAGCAAGTAGAATATTAGTTGAACTTATCTTTAACTAATTTCAAATATTGTTTTATATCCAAAAGCCAATAAATGTATTCAATTAGATTTTTCTAGATTACAAATACGTTTGAGCGTTTAACAGATATTTACATTTCTATGTCAAAAAAATTATGTGGACAAAAATAAAGTATTTGGTGGTGTTGTGATGGGAAATTGGTTATCAATAACTGAGAATTACATAAGGATACAGTGTGTTGGGAACGGGGCGGGGGTTCACAGCAGCCTTTTTTGATGGAGAAAAGTGGATGGGGTATTTCTAGATTTTCCAGTTGTTTAGGTATTCGGCGATCTATCTATATTTAGAAAAACACTTACATCAATTTTCCAGGTTTAATGTTCTTACCTCTAGTTGAAATAGCTTTTCCAAGTATACTATCATTTAGCGGATTGGTAAGAAATGGGTTGATTATGCCATCCACAGCTAAATCTAATATCTCTCCACAACTAAAAAATATATCACATTTTCTCAATTTGCAAGAAGGAGACAAACTGAGGTCGGCTGAAGTATTTAATTCAGGTTTAAGCGGTGTCTTTAGCAAACCATTCTTTTCAGGCATGAATTCTCTGATCAAGCAGGTGTTTAGTTTTTCAAATTCAGACTTTAATTTTTGTCCTTCGTCGTCAGCTAGAAATTCTCTGATTCCAAAATTTGTAAGTTTAAAATCTTGTGCTGCAACTTTTTCCCTGTTGAAAATGTGGTCAACAATAAATAATTCAGTAAAAGCATGAAATTAAATTCCTTTGAGATGATTTATGCCATATAATTAAATTTGTAACAGCTTAATGGTAAAAATTGAAAATTAAAAGATCTCAGCAAACATTTAATTGGAACGGTATTTAATTCGTGGCTTTTTCTAATGAAAGTTTTAGCGAGAATGGTGTGAAACTTGTTTTTAGATGTTATACTTAATAGGATCTACTTTGTGTAAATAAACAAATAGATTGCGAAAATAAATATTATAAGAGAAGTCATCTATAAATAAGCTTTAAAATATACTTATCGACACTTGAATTAGATACCTACTTTGTTTGCCAATACGTATTATTTTAAAACATGGATTAGTCTAAAGTTTAACAAATTCAAGACGCTCACGGTTGGAATGAGAGGTAAGTAATATTTATGATAAATTAACTAAGACAGAAACGTAAAACATAGCGTCAAAGATAAATTGTGTTAGGAATATGGCACAAAAGCAAAACGGTAATTGTTTAGATAACGCTACAATTTTTATTTATAAATATATTAATTTACATTTACATATTTACATTTTTTTCTATTCCCTTCTTAAAGCTACGGACGATTGGTTAATTCTATAGTCACATTTTATTTCTAGAAAATGAACTATATCTTTACCTTAAAGATGAAAGGGCTGCTATGCCAGCAGTAATCCCGTCTTCAGACCCTTGTAACACAACTTTGTCTACACTAATATCCACCGATATACAACGTCCGATCATATCATTATGAAACTTTTTATACTCCTCTGACAAACATCTTTGCAGAAATTCTAGTTCTTCTCCTGATATAAGATACTGTTCTGTGTGGATCTGATTCTCCTCCATAAATTTGTCTACTGCTTCAATGATATCATACATGCATTTACGCAGTGCAACAATCAGTATATTGTTTTTCATAGCGTCGAGTCTAATAACTGAACAAGTTTTGCTATCTCTGTTTCCAAGAAATTTTGTGATGAACTCTGTGCCTTTCGGAGATTGAAAAATAGAAATTGCTGGACCAACTGGTTTTTCCTTCACCTCAATTTGTTTTTTCACGAAATCAATAAATTCGTTTGAAGTGCTTGAGTTATTAACTGGAAAACTGTGCAATATAACATTACCATCTTTGCTCTCTACAAATGCAGGATGAATTTTTTTCACAAACTTTTTGTTGATGAAATTTGAAACACCCAAGTTTTTTAGTAGGTCTATAGCTTCAGGCTGAAAATGTTTCTCATTTAGCAATATCTTTTCAAACTTTAATATTTTTTCAGAAAGCTTATTTTTAGCATCCTTAAGATTTTCTTCCGTGCCTTTTAATATTATATTTTCACTTTGGAAGTCTGTCTCAACATTTACGTCTTTGAAGAAGTTTAGGGTGTTAAGAATTACTTTTTCATGTTCCTTCAGGGGAAGGGAATCTGCAATTATGGTTGAACAGTTTTCTATGTCCATTTTATCTCCATCAATATTCTTATTTTTAATTTCTCGATCAGTTTTGGATGTTGCATTGTCCTGCTTGTTCGTGGTCGTCATATTCTCTAAATTCTCTTCAATCTTAATCTTGCTTATTCTTCGTTTTATTTTTTTGCCATTTAAATATGTTGTATTCTTTTCTAGACTATGACGTTTTTTCCTTTCAATCTTTTTCTCACCTTTCTCATCACCTTTTTTAGATGTTTGATCCTGATCTTTAATTGGTGTTGTCTTTTTTAGTTTTTTCTCTCCTTCTTCTTCTTTTTCTGACTTTCGTTGTTTTTTAATTTGACGTGTTTTCTTTTTTAATTTGCTATCATCACTTTCATCATCTTCTTCTTCAGATTTTTGTTGTTTTTTAATTTCACTTTTTTTCTTTTTTCTTTTACTATCATCACTTTCATCACCTTCATCAGATTTTTGAGATTTTTTAATTTGAATTTTCTTTTCTTTTCTTAGACTATCCTCATTTTCATGATCATCCTCTTCAGATGTTTCTTTTTTTTTAATTGGCCTTCTCTTCTTTTTTATTTTACTATCCTCGATTTCATCGTCATCTTCTTCAGATTTTTGGTATTTCCTAATTTGAATTTTCTTCTTTTTTATTTTACTATCATCATTTTCATCACCATCTTCTTCAGTTGTTTGTTGTTTTCTAATCTGACTTTTTTTATTGTCTAATTTCTTCTCATCTTGTTTTGGATGTTTTCCTGTACTCGGACTACTCCTCCTTTTTACTTTTTGTTTTTTTTCGTCTTTTTCAGATTCTTCATCACTTTTATCATAAATCTCATTTTTCTGTTTCTTGACGTTACCTTCTTCATCTTTGGCACTAACCATATTTTTATTTTGCTTTTTGAAAGTATTGTCTTTGTTTTTGGTGGGTTTTTTTGCACTTCCAAAATGTGTTTCATAAGCTTCAGTTGTAAGACAGTGGTGAAAATAGTCTATTTTTATCTTTTTCCCTTCAAGTTCATGCCTTGTTTTATTCAAAATAAATTGTATTGCTGCGGAAATAACAAGATAATAAAATAACTTACATTTTCAACAGAACAAATAGATCATGTAATTTTTTTTTGTATAAAATATTTTACTCAATTGTTGATAGCTTTTCGCTCACTTTTAATTAAGTACCTTAAAATTTTATTTAAGCATTATGGAATTTATTATTCAGGAACATTGATTTAAATAATAATTTAAGAAAATTAAATCATATATTTAAATTTGAGGGTTATACCTAATTAATTGTTCACATTTCCTATCGATATTAAACATGTAAAAATAAAGCAAGTTGCGTTGATATGAAATAAAACAAAAACACATTTTAAAAATAGTTTTTCCCTTTAGACTTTAGATAAATGAGGATTACACTAAAAAACCTAGTAAGTCAGTTTCTCCGGGAAAATGAGTTACTGCACTTTCCTGGTTTAAATGGTAAACCTCTACAGTGTTCTTTCGCTGTGGTCATTTCAACCCGACTAAACACACGGAGTCGCTAAAACATAAATGCATTTCACTCAAAAACTCTAAAAAATGAATAAGCATGTTTTGCAAGTGGACTCATCAAATAAGAGGCATGGCTCCAATTAAATGGTCAAGTTCAAAAGAATTCATCACAGGTTCCTACAAACGAAACCCCAGTTGACGATACCAAAGGAGGTTTTGCGATCCATATTTTGTCCACAACATTATAATTATACGAAGGTAAACAAGAAGAGAAAATTCAATCATTTACAGAAGCATATTATTATTGCTTTCGTTAGCAAGAAAACTTACAATGGTGAGCCTAAGCAAGGAGGGTTGTTTAATGGTAGTTTTAAAACAAATTCTAAGTACAGACTGTGTGCCAGTTTCCTCTGAGTTATAGATATCATCTAGGCGAGCAACTTTCAAACTTTCCGAAAACAAGTTTCATGGGTCTGTTTTATCTAACAGTTTATCAGAATATTGGAGCAGTAAGCTCAGTGCACTAGTAATTAACTAGTACCTGTTTATTTTCCTTGATAATTGAACCGACTTCGCATGTCTAGTATGGGTGAATAATAACCAACGACTTGTCCCATATTTGGGCTAAAAAAAACTATTTGGACCATCCCGTAAGTTTATAAAATCCAATTCGGTATTAGTGCACTGACTAACCTTGCTCATTGTGAAATAGCTTTTCTTATCAACAATGGCTCCTATTTTGTTGCAGAAAAAAACACGTATTATAGCTAAAAGAGATTAATTTGATTCCCTATGCCATCTATTATTTTTTACATCCATGTAGCTACTGAAATCTTTTTCTATAAGATCGTATCTTGAGACGTCTTTAAATGTCCACGGGTACAGTACATTTTATTCACATTCCAGAGCCCTTTATATAGCATCTAAGTCATCAGGATCATTATTGTTACTAGTACGATAGCCTTCGATGATAATTTTCTTGAGGTTTCTGAAACTTCCATACCCCAAATTGGTCTTAAGAGAATAAAATTTCATGTTCATGGCTGCTTTAGTTGCCCTATTGTGTTAGCTATACTCAGATGTCAGTTAGGATAATGAGGTTGATAATATTGTGCATTAATTATGATGGGGACTATTGTTTTTCTATTCATTTGTAACTTTGAACGGTATAATCAAGTTTAAATTTTAACAAGTTAACATGTACAAATTGTGACACTTGAGTGATCAACATGAAAGCGCAATTTAGGAGTAGTGCAAGGTTATAATCGTATGCCTGAACTCTGTGAATTCTAGAAACATTTTCCAAATTAAGTAAGAGGCTCTGCAAATTAGCTTTAGTGGGTTTTTTAAAAATTATAACCGCGAGAGGAGTTGAGATCCTGGAAAATCACAGCAACTAAAATATAAGTGATAAGGATATACAATGGAACCTCTCATAACGAGCATAATTCGTTCCAGAATCGTACTCGTTAAGCGAAACACACGTTAAACGAAACAAGTTTTCCTATAGAAATCAATGTAAGATACGATAATGCGTTCCATGCAAAAAAAATACGCATTTTCAAAAAAAATTGTATTAACCTTCAAATAAAATTACTTATGAATTGTTAAGGAGTGTAATAACTTCGAATACAATCTAGATTTGAAACAAAAAACGTCAATAAAAATATAACAACTAATTAATCATTTTTAACTGTAAAACTGTCTAAAGACATTATTTTTTTATTGCCGACGCTTCAAAATTTGAAGAAAATGTGTCACAGCATTATCATTTTGGCATGAATAACCCCCTCTCTTATTAAATTGATGCTTCTCAATGTACGATGCAACAGCTTTCAGCATTTTTCTTATTGCGCTAGAAGATTGTTGCTCTGCTCTGTCTCACTTTTCAATGATTATACGTTTAATTGTAACAGTTTATTTCCTCTCTTATGATAGTCTTCTTATTTTTTTTTCTTATCAGATATTTTAGCACATGTTATTACAATATGCACATAAAAAAGGTACGAGCACTCTCTGAATACAAAATTTGTAAAAAAAAACGGGTGATCACACACGAAAACAATTCGCGAACAAACCGAGTGCTAAACACAGAATATTGCATCGGCGCATAAGTCGAACTTCTGAACATCATAACATTCGTGATTATCCGTGCATGGATTGCAACGTGTATTATCTGCTATGTATGTTTTCCCCACCATTATCAAATTTAATACATTTTACTGTTATATACGTATCAAGTGTTACAGCAAGATATATTTTATTTTTTAACTCATTGATGTATACATTTACTTTCTTAGTAAATGTTAGAGCACTTAGAGGCTATTGCATTAATTATAAACACTTTTAAGAGGCTGCCCTTAACATACATTTATTGTGTAATCTATAAATTGAATGTATTGTATATTTTATGACAACAATAATTATGTTTTAAATGTTAACTATACTCTCTGTATTTACCATTGATGAATGAGCATGTCCGATAATAGATAAGTAAAATACCAAACGATGCTGGGGGCATCAAGATTCCATACATTTTTGGTTACCTCATTACTTAACCTTTTTGGGCATTACCATCTATAACCTCACCTTCTAAATTAACAAAAGTTGCAACAGCTTTTTGAGGACTGATTCGATTGATTGGTGGTATCAACATTCCAGGGTTTCCACCACTTCTTTTACTAGACAAATAACGTTCAATTGTGTCATTATCAGTTTTACTTGAGATTCCAGTAATCAAAATTTGGTTGCTTGTCTCCACTGGTGCAGCTATAAGGTGAACTCCAGAGAATTCAAAAGAACATTTCCAAATAATTTTTGCCAGATTTGCTGAAAAGCAATTGTTACCTAATTAAATATGTTTAAAATTATAAATAAAAAAATTTAAAAAAGTTTATTACAATTGGAGAAAAAATGATTCAAATGTATAAGATTAATAATTTTTAGTAATGTATTTTTTCAATTTTAAAAAATGTGCTTTGAAGAGAAGAGTAGAACAGTTTAGTGTGGCCCTCAAAATAAATAAAAAGGGGGAATATTTAACTTAACTATTAACATTTAATACCAATTTGAGTAGTAGGCTATACTTTTTAATTAAATTTAAATGAAATTTAAAAATAATGAATCTTATTTCTTAACAACATTGAACTATGGTAAAGGTTTAAGAACAGTCTTCAGAGAGAAAATTTTAGTATTGCAATAAATAAACTTTCAATTTATGACAAAAACAAGTAATAACATGAAGAATATAAGGGGAGAATAGATAGACTAATAAAATACTTTCTACCTCCATGACACTGATCCGGATTCCATTTAACGATCAAAGATCGAGGTTCATCATATTGTAAAATATCAACTTCATCAAATTTTAGGCGTTTAGAAAGGAGAATTTTCAGTTTAGATTTATCGCTAGAAGACTCAAAGCAATAGCCATGAAGAGAAATTAGATTTGTATGCCAGTTGAAGTCTTTCTCACGAGCTGGTGAAACAGCAGCGATATTACTCCTTTCATCATGGCTTACCCGACGAAGTGCTCTGGCATCTAAAATTGAATAAGAAGAGCTTAGTGCTAATGCACTTAAATCACAAAACACACATCTTGAGATTTTAAAATTATTTTTTGTCTCTTCAATTATAGCATTTTAATTTTTAAGGCTGAAACAAAATTTGGACCTATTTACATGTTATGTTATACAACGGATTGGTCAAAATCAGATGTTAAAAGTACACTGTAGATTGAGTTAGACAAAAATGTGACTTAAGTACTTTTAGCACTAGGGTATTCTTATTGAATATGATTACAAAAATGCTTTTATTAAAGAAAAGAAAAGAGATACAAAAAATAAGCGTCTTTATATTCAATATAATAACTGATAAAGGAAAAACATTTTAATAAATTACTGCCTGTAAATATTTGTTAATGATTCAAGACGAAAATCAAATAATAATACAAAATAAAAGAAACCAAAATCGTAATGAACATGGATCTAATTTTGAGGTATAGAGTATGGAGATTTACATAATTGTATAAATTTAGTGTGTAGTTGTAATATTCACGATGCTATGGTTTATATAATTTAATTATAAATATTTTGTTTTTGATTATTAAGTATTAACCTCTAAGATAAGCATACATATTCAACAAACCTTTAGCATCTTTGAAAGTAACAAATAAATGCCTTCTCAGACCATCCAGCATAATGCTGCTTTCAATAAATTGCCCATCACTAATTGACTCATCTTCCAAATACAATAAATAAAAATCCTTCGACTTTGTCACATCAATAATGTCAAATTTTATAGTTCTCTCAGCCTTTTCAGCTAGATTGAATTCTTCATCAATTGCATCTTCTTCAGTATCATCAGTGAAGTCATTGGAATCTTCCTCACTTTCAGATTGGGAAGAATCAGTTTTTGTACAACTTAATTCATGTTTTGATTGTGAAATGTTCTGATATTCTTTCAAATTACTTATATTACATGAATTACGCCTTCTCGGTGCAGCAGCACCTTCAAGGTCGGATGAAGATTCTTCATCTTGCTGTTTCTGTAATTCTTTTTTTATTGAATTTGACTTTCTGGTCGTTGGAGGTTTCTCTTCATTTTCTGAGCTTTCAGATGAACTCTGTCTCTGATCTTTTGTGGACCGTCTTGATGATTTGATGATATTTTTATTTTCTTTCTTTTCTGCTGAACCAAGAGATTTCTCACCAGTTAATCTGTAGAGTTTCACTGTATGTCCCTCAATGGTTAAATAATTGCCTCTTTCTAAAATTATATCTACAGCTGAAAAATAGTTCAAGATTTAAAAAATTAAGTTATTTATATTTTAACTATCAACTACAATAATATTTTAAAACATATCAATATCCTCTTTAATATGGTGTTACAAATTATGTTTTTAAGTTAAAACATAAATGCGATAGGAAATACTAAATAAAAATTAAAATTGTACGACTAAGTTCATTTTATACTAGCAGACCCGTCGTGTGTTGCAATGCTCTCAGTAAAATTCATAAATTTAAAGAAACCAATGAGTGGAATGTTTTTTAAAAAATCTGCCAGAAACCTTCGCGGAATTATGCAAAAAAAAGTCAAAGTTTCAAATCAAACGGATAAATAAATTAATAATTAAATAGCTTACAAAAGAAGAAACGATATTTAGGGCCCCGGTCCCAAAATGAGGGATAATTTAATTTTTAATGCCATTATACCTAGGCTATATTTCTCAATATCTGTAAAATTGAATAGGGAATACAATTATTAACTTGCAGTAAAAGAAGACATTTGGGACCCCCAGCTCCGAGGGAATGACATTAGGAGTTCAGTGCCATGTAGTAATTTAATAAAGGCTCTTATGTTTTTATACACTAAGTTTGGTCAAAATCCAGTTATTTTCTCATAAGCTAACGCTGAAACTAATTTTTATATAACTAATATAGGGGGAAAACTGACATTAAGGGGCCACCGGGCCCATTCGGTGCAAGATGTAATTTCAAAAACCTCTTCATTTTAAATCAGTTTCATAATGAACGTATTTCTCAAGGTCTTTAAAAAAACTAAATTTTATATAGCTCATATAAACAAAAAACGACATTAAGGGCCCCAGGGGCCCATTTTGTGCAAGACATAAAGTTCAAAACACCTGTTCCTTTCAATATGGATAATAATTAGGGGTCTACCGATATGCCTTTTTGCCGATATTGCCGATACCGATATTACCGATATTTTTTTTGCCGATATGAGTGCCGATATGAGTATTTGTTAGGACAAAAACCAGCGGTAATATTTGATGACGTCATTTTTAAATTTATCACTCGTAATTATTTATCTTTTATATTAGGGGACTACCGATATGCATTTTCGCCGATATTACAGATATTTTTTCCCGATATGAATATTTGTTAAGACAAAAACCAGCGGTCTTATTTGATGACATCATTCTTAAATTTATCACTCCTAATTATTTATATTTTATATTAGAGGTCTACCGATAAGCATTTTTGCAGATATTACCAATATTTTTTTCCGATATGAGTGCCGATATGAGTATTTGTTAGGACAAAAATAACAGCTGTCATATTTGATGACGTCATTCTTAAATTTATCACTCGTAATTATTTATATTTTATTATTAAAGGGTCAGCCGATATCCAGTTTTGCCGACATTACCGATTTTTTTTTCCCGAAACGAAGTTTCCGATGTGTTTACAAGTTCCAGATCATGACATACATAGGACTCATAACAAAACGAACCGTCCTTTATAAAAATGTACAAGCAAAATTACGAAGTTCTTTTGAAACTTCAACATTGACTCATAATTATTAATTCAAGCCAATAGTTTAATGGCTTTTGCACACGGCCACCTTTTATGAATGAAACAATGAGATCTAATAGTAATAGAGTGAAAATGAGGTTGAAGGTTGAATGGTTGCCAATGACAACAAGTCTTCACACGGTACATTTTGTTATTCCATACGAAACGAAATGTTTTAGACATCTGCGATTATGCGTGCATCTTTGCTATTAGAGCAATTACGTGAACATAATGTTTACATGTTATACATTTATTAGAGATATTACGGTATACTTGGCATCGGCACTATTTACACAGTATTTCTGAGTATACGAAAATCGGCCGATACCTAAACAATATCAAAGCACATGGCAAACTGTATCGTGGTTACACATTTTAATACTAGGACTCTTTTGACTATTTCAATACCGGTATCGGGGTCGATATATTAATTGGTCGAGATATTGTAAATCTAAATGATAGTTTTTTTGTTTCCGTTTTTTTTTGGGGTCAAAATGTCACTTCTTATGAAATATCGGTGTCGTCAATATCGGGACCTTTACATGCTACCGATACCGATATTGCCGATATCCAGATATCGGTGCCGATATATCGGCCAGCCGATATATCGGTAGACCCCTAATAATAATGGATGCATTTATCATTATTTTTCAAGATAGTTAATAAATGAATTGGGAATAAATCATTAAAAGTTTAAGAAAAAAGGAATTTTGGGCCCCTAGGCCCGAAGAAATGGACATTAGGAGTTTATTGCCCTATAGTATTTTAATATTGACTGTCAAGTTTTTATATACAAAGATTAGTTAAGATCCATCAATTAACACAGTAGCTAACGCTTAAAATAAATTTTATATAGCTCATATAAGGAAAACATAACATTATGGGCTCCCGGTGCCCCATGAGTGTTATGAGCTTAGTGCCCAATAGTAATTTAATATAGGCTCTTAAGTTTCTATATACCACGTTTGATCAAAATCCAGTTATTATCTCATTATCTAACGATTAAACTAATTTTATATAGCTAATATTAGGAAAAAATACATTAAGGGGCCGCGGAGCCCATTCGGATCAAGAGGTACATTTCAAAATCCTCTTCATTTAAATTCAGATTCATCATGGGTAGTTTCTCAAGATCGTTAACAACAGAATTGGAAATAATATCTTAAAGAAAACCAAAAAAAAAGACATTTGGGGCCCCCGGCCCTTTCGGTGTCTATATGTATATTTTAAAATGCTGTTCATTTTATTTCAAGTTCATCTAGGATATATTTCTCAAGATCGTTAAGATTATAATGTGAATAAAACATCTTAAAATATATGAAAAAAGACGTTAGGGACCCCCGAAGAAATAAACATTAAAAGTTCAGTGTCATTAAGTATTTTAATTTGGGCTACCAAGTATTTATATACAAATTATTGGTTAAAATCCATCCATTTACTCCGTAGCTAACGCATAAACTAATTTTAATATATCTAACATGAGCAAAAACGATATCTATTGCCCCCGGGCCAATTCAATGTAAAAGATTATTCTTTAAACCTATTTTCATTTCAATCAAGTTCATAATGCATGCATTTATTTGTATTTCTGAAGATCTAAAAAAATTGAATGGTAAATAAAATATACAACGTTTAGTAAAAAAAGACGTATGGGGCCCCAATCCTCGAGAGAAAGGACATTAGGAGTTCAGTGCGCCATAGTAATATCTATATAGACTTTTAAGTTTTTATATACAAAGATCGTTAAAAAAAGAATGGGAAATAATATCTTAAACTTATTTTTAAGAAGACAATTGGGGCCCCAGCCCCGAAGAAATAAATATTATATCCTGAGTGCCCTTTGTGATTTGAATATGGGCTTCCAAGTTTTTGTCTACAAAATTTGGTTAAGATCCATTCATTTATTCAGTAGCTAGCGCATAAACTAATTTTTATATAGCTCATATAAGGAAAAATGGATATTAAGGGCCCCAGGGCCCATTTAGTGCAAGATAAAAAGTTGATAACACCTGTTTATTTCAATCAATTTTACAAGAATATATGTATCTATATTTTTCAAAATCTTTAATAATTAAATGGGGAATAAAATTGTAAACGTTTATGAAAAAAGACATTTTGGACCCCCAGTCCCGAATAAATGGACATTAAAAAATTAATGCCCTATAGCATTTCAATATTCGCTACCAAGTTGTTACATACAAAGTTTGATTAAGATCCATCAATTTACCCAATAGCTCAGGCTTAAACTAATTTTTATATAGCTCATATAAGAAAATATTCCCATTATCGGCCCGCGGCGCCCCAAGAGTGGTAAATTTTGAAAAAAAAGTTGCCTATATCCATCCCGGGAGCGTACTCAAAAGTCTAAAAAAAATTCATGGTGATCGGATTAATTGTTTAATCAGCTATAAAAGACATGCATATATGCATACATACATACATACTTTGATTTTTATATATATAGATTGTGATTTTTGAAATATAAGTAAAAAATTAGAGATAGTGATTGTGTCTAGCGGTTTTACTAAGCTCTCATATATTTGTAAAGTAATTTATTGTGTTAAAGATTGAAGTAGACAAATCAATACCCTTTTGTACTTAACGTGTTACCTTGTTGGGGGATAATGCAATAAAAAATGTATATTGTAAAATTATGCGATATGCCGAATATATGATTTTTACTCTAAATATATATAAAGGGTCAAACAAAAACACACACACACAGAAAATATATTAATAACTAGCACCAATTTTGTTAACAATTTGGACACAAGCAAAATTACTTTTAAAAATCAATATTTAAATGTGTTTTGGATAATTGTGGAAGAAATAAATTGAGTGTACTTTTTGGCAGAATGAAATTGATCTCCAAATATTGTTAACATATTTATACCGATCTCTCAACAGATTGTTTATTTGCTCATTCGTATGAATGTAAATACACATAGTGGCATGCAGTCTCGGCTGGTCACGGGTTCGAATCTCGGTGAAGGAAGGAGTTTTCACCCGCGGCCAAGGGTTTACATGAGTTCACCTAGCTCCGAATGGATACGTGACACTAGTTATGGAAACAAAGGCGGCAGGGAATAGAGTGGAACCCTTATAGCCGTAGCCTGTGAACTCTGCTTCAATTGCCAATAGACCGGCATGGTCTATCGACGCAATATTTTTCTGTATAGATAAGACAAGACAACAGTGAAATGATGCAGGTTTGGCGTTGTTACTCCAATTAAAACATACGTGCTGTCACTAGGATTTGTTTCATTCAGTGCGGTACAATCATAAATGTTCGCTCCAAAATGTCCACAATGCTCTTCGTGTCTTCCTGGTCTGGTATTATCATAATCATTAACTGAAATCTAATATAAGGGGATTCTAAATCTAGTAAGTTCAGTCCAAATTTCAACTATCAACTTCGACCACCACGTAATCAATCTCGAAAATTGATATCAGTAATACTCAAAATTAAAATTCATTATAGAGTTCATGAAACAGGCGCATTAATAAAGTAATAACCTTCTCTGTCATTGAAAGTAATGACAGCACTACGTTCTTTTCTGTCCACATTAATTTTTTCAACAGGACCACCACCTCTCCGTTTTCTATTAGAAAATATAATTCTTAATTCATCCTCTGTAATATCAGGGGGAAGGTCTTTGATTTTAAGTTGTTTTTCTTCTTCCTCCATCTCAGTTCAGTGGCTCTGTAAAGATATTAAATATTAAAGAGTTTTATTATTGAGATTTGCAGTTCATTTTTATAGTTTATCATAAATGTTAGATATGGACGAGTTGGACATCATGCTCTTAAGGATTTGAAAATACAACATTTAAATAGCAAGACAACAATTTGAGACTGAGTCCAATAAATTCAAATGAAGCTACGGTTTGAAATTGAAATTAATATAATACGTTAAGCTTGAAAATTGAAATCTTTAGCCTTTTGTCATTTTGTCTCACAGACTTGTGCAACGTTCCATATCATAAACCATCAGGGGGTTCAGTCGCTGGCTGCTGGCTCCTAGGTTACATGCCCAATGTCAAAAGTCTTCAGTGCGGCTTTCAGCATATCTTTGTAGCGCTTAGGGGCCATCCATATATTACATACGCACAAAAGTCACATTTTCGTACCCCATGTTGCACCCAGTACATTTTCGGGATCCCCTCCCCTATACGTATGTACAAATTAGCTTTTCCACCTCCCTGTTTGAAAAATCAATTTATGCCATAGTAACAAGATATTGGTTTTACACTATATAGTTTTGTGGAATATTGTGTTTTTCATGATGAAATATTTAAAGAAATACAACAGAACATTCAAATTTCATAGTCTTGAGAACTTCATCAAAATAACTGATAAAATAGAGCAATATAATAAGTGAAATCGTCGTCCCGTTATGTATATATATAACGGCTGAGGCGCCGTTGGTCGACAGAAAATCTTCTACAAATTTCAAGAAATGGAAATATGGGTTCTTTCATAAATGACTTCACGCACCTAGGGTGGGGAGGGGGGCACATTTGTGACGAGGGGGAGCGGTTAGTTTAGGAATTGTGACGTCACGTCAAAATACGCAACTTTAAATAAAAGTTCCACTTAAATATTTGATTGCTTACACTTTATTCAATGACGGTTTACATGGCTTCACGCATGTTACGATATTAGAATGCAGGCCTACACTAAATAAATACTTAAATGACAAAAAATAATTAGAAACATGCTCATTTTCAAATAGAAAAAACAACCCGTAAATAACCAAGTTTTTTACTTTAAATTCTTTATATGCGAGACATAACTAAAAGAATGTTTGTTAAAATGCGCATCGCACGAGAATAAAAAATTCCAATATTTTTGTTATGTCTCGAATATAATATATAGTAGAAATTTATAGTCGAAAAAATTCTACAGTCTGTCTGCTAAATTTCAGCTAGATTTGATCACCGGGAAAGGGTTATAAAAAAACATGTTTAACATAATGCGCACCACGAGACAGATTTTCAATTAATAGAATTTATATTTAAAAATCGGGAATATATTTTTTTTAAAGTATCGTCAATATAATACGCACCGCAAAGCGCCTCAGAAAATTATTAAAAAGGTTGTTCAATATAATACGCACCGCTACACTCTAGCATAAAGATTAACATGCTAAAAAGTGATAAATAGAGATAATCTAAAAATGCATTAATTTAATGAAAAGTTATTCGATCGATCTGAAACTTTGATAAATCATTTTTATCATCGTGACGAGTATGCCTGCCCAATTTCAGCTCGATAGCATACGAGGAAGTGGTTTAAAAATCGATCACATATTTTTCGGCAAGCAAGGCATCAAGCAATCAAGCGAGCAGACGCCACGAATTAATATAAAGGTTTTTTTAAAAAAGGGGTTGGGGTGGGGGAAAAGCTTTCTGGCGTAATATTGGAGGAGGGTCTAAATTTTTGTGACGACTTTGGGGAGGGGCGAAAAATCGGCCAAAATCGCGTGACGTCATTTATGGACGGCCCCTATAAATCAGAGGGATATATTTATGGTGCTTACTTTAGTAATGTTTGAAATTTATGTCTGAATCAAATGTTAATTACTTTAAAAGTTCAGAATTGTGTTTGCATTAAATTATTCAACATTATTACATATCACACTTGACTCAGTCGGTTTCGAATGCCGTTTGCAGCCTGAGCGGTTTTATGTTACTAGGCTTAATATTATGCAAACTAAATTTGTTGTGCCTACGTACACATTCAGTCGAGACCCCCCACCCTCCCCGAACGCATCCGTACGCAAAATCCCGTTAATTAAACATCCTCTCCCCTTCATTGCGTACGTAATACATGGATTTCTCTTTACGTTGATCTCCGAGGGCACCATGTGAATCAGCAATATCGCAATACAGGAGCCAATTTTTTAGCCGATGGTCCGGCATGCGCACGATATGGCCCGTCCATTAAACCACAATTTGTTTAGTTTACTCTGCATGCGCGCTTGTGTAAATACTGGGTAGTCCTGCCCTGACTAATACTTTTATTGTTTTTCTGCCATTTTATATTGATCATTTTTCTCAGATTTTTGGTGTAAATGGGGTTTAGCAACCTCACATTGTTAAACCGTCCATATTTCGTGTGCTTATAGTAAAGTAGTGATCACTACAGCTCTGTATACATTTGGTTTGGTTTGGATGTTGATTCCCCCTTTGTTCCAGACACTGTCACACAGTCTAACCATTTCTACATTGGCTTTGGAAATTCGCACGTTCACCTCATTATCGATGTTGGCATTCTGAGACAATGTGCTGCCAAGGAAAGAAAAGCAACTTATTGTGTTGATTTTCTTACCATTGATGATTATTTTTTGCTTAGTGTACAGACCTTCTGTCTTCTTTAAACTGATGGTGAGTCCATAATTCTAGCATGCACTGAAAACTTTATCTACGCTAAGTTGCAAGTGTGCTTCTTAGCAGCGCTAAGGGTACAAGCATCAGCAAAAAGAAGGTCCTGGATAGTGCCTAACTTGACCTTTTTGTTTTTGTTCCAAGCCTTCTGATATTTAACAGAACCATTGGTGAGATACCTAAAGACCAATCCTTTATTGCTATCCCTGAAGGCCTCTGTAAGCATGGCTGAGAACATGAGATGAAACAGTTTTGGGACCAGAACCCAACATTGAATTACACCATCAGTAACTAGGAAGGGTTCAGAGGCCTCTGCATTTTCTCGGAACCGAGCCTGCATGCCATCATGGAACTGCATTTTAATGACTATAAACTTTCTTTGGCAAGCATACATCGTCATAACCCTCCCCAGCCCTTCTCAACAAACGGTTTCCACTGATTTTAGGTTGATGTGTATAGAGAGAAGATACATATTCTGTTCTAGGAACTTTTCTTGCAGCTGTACTGCTACAAAAGCCATGTCGATGGTCCCACGTTCTTTCCGGAATACGCATTGGCTTTCTGGCAGTATTCCCTTATCAAGATATTAATTTAGGTGATTCAGTAAGATTCAAGCAAGTATGTGTCATGCAATGGAAAGTAAAGATTTTCCACCGTGATTATCCCAGGTGATGCGGTTCACTATTTACTTGTACAAGTTAACTATAGAAGCATGTTTAAAATCCTTGGTGAATGTCTCTTTCTGTCACATAAATAAGCAATTTCATGAAGCTTTTCAGGGAAATGCCGTCTGCCTTGTATATTTTAGTTCAAATTTAATCTGAACCACATGATAGAAGATGTATTTCCCTTGCGTCTCAAGATTTTTATGGTGGATTTTCAGTGACATATTAATTGGTAATTGAGGAATGGGACTGATAGTTTCACTGTTAATGGTTGAATTGATGTTTAGAACAGCATAAAAGTGTTTGTCCAACGCTCTAATATCTTTGTTCTAACAGAAATTATAGTTGTTCCATCTATGCTTAGAACTTTGAGTGTTGCGGTACGTGCATTTCCTTTAGGGCATTATAGAAGCTCTTCAAATTATGCCGTTCTGCATATTGTGGGATCTCGTCATCTTTCTTATTCAGCCATGCGTGTTGCATCTGACGAAGCCGTACTTGTATAATTCGGCGAATATTGTAACTTAAGTCCTTTATGGATGTGGATCTCGAATTGTTAAGGTGGGTTTTGTGGAATTGATGCTTCTCTCCCAACATCTGCTTGATCTCGTCTAAATTCACATCGAACCAATCTTAATGTTTTCTGGTCGCGGGTCCAAGTATTTAAGAAGCTGTGATGCATTTAAGCTCTCGGAAATCCCCCCATACAGTCTCAACGTTCGTATTGTTCACCGTTGCGGATCTTAGTTTCTTAGTTTGTCCTCCAGGGCAGACTCAAGAGATTTAGTACTGGCACAGTTTGGCTTTGTGATGTATAGTCGTTTAAGGGCTTTCCTCCGCTATGGCCTTCTTTTGGCCTAGATACGAATATTAAGTTAGTAGATGATGAGACGATGGTATTTCCAGCTTTCAGCATTGCAGAGGGATTTGATGACGCAAAAGTCTTGCTTATCTTTGTGTTTCGTAATACGAAGTCTATTAGATTCCATTGCTTTTAGCGAGGATGCATTAATGAGGTCCTGTTTTTTTTAGGAAAACTAAATACCGTGTTTGTGTTAAAAAAGCATGGTTGGCACATGTCTGAATCATCAGGAGACTATTGCTGTTGCACTTCCTAACTCCACGTTTTCCTAGCATACCATCCGATAGAATGTCATCACAGCCCACTCTTGCATTAAAGTGGCTAAAATGACAGCTAGTCAGTAGAAGAATGTATGCGGTGATAGAATGAAGATCATCTTAAAATTTGGGTTTCAATACGTCAAGGTTAGTCATTGTTGGGACGTAGCCACTGCCCGTGTTCTAACCACCTGCCGCTTCACCGCTTGCCTTTCCCTACAGGACTTTGGAAAAATCGATGATGAGAATAACTTGCGCTGTGACATTGTTTAAAGTGAGGGATATTTGCGCAATACGTTGACCTCACTCTTGCCCAAAGCCAAAAGACGTTGTCCAGACGGTTGGGAATGGCGATGGTTCCAGTTGATTATCATGACATCCTACGTGTCACATCATACTAATAACACTCGATGAGTGCTCTGCTCTGAATCGCTTCCTACCAGTTTGCTCATAGATGGCCCAGCGTGCCTGCAGCCGAAACCAGTCTTTACATGCTGGGCAGACGAGTCCAACATCACCGAGCTAGGTATCCCATTGGTTAATCTCACCTGGTTAAGCAGGACAGTCGAAACCGTTTACCGGGGTGTGGCCGCTGTGCTAGATACAGCTACTTGGAGCCTCAAGTGAGAGCTGTGTGTAAGGTGGGGACAAAAGTTGGTGAACTACCCGAAGAAGAGTATGAGTGCTCCCCAAAAGGAGGTACTACCCCTCCCATGGACTCTCCTAATACTAATACCGAAGCTATTATGCCTATACACATAAATAAAAGTTTCTACTTATTCTTTTTTCTTAATCATAATTTAAATCGAAATAAACGAGAAAGTTCATTCTTCTTAATTGCTATTATTTTGGGCACACCAATAATATTTGATCATATTGCTTCACCATGACAGTAGTTTATAAGCCAAGAGTAAATAACATCATTTATTTTTATTTTAAGGGGGTAATATTATTCTAAAAATCACATAAAACCGACACAATTTAAAACAATTCTGATGGAAATCGGAAAAAAGCAATATTTAAAAGAAGAAAAACGAACATTATTATCAAGTGTATGAGATTGAAAAGGCATAAATTATATCTAGTCGTTCAAAACTCTTACCTGATTATTTTATTTGCATGAGCTTCAATATAAAATGCAGCATCCAAACTGAAACTTGAAAATACTACATTTATTTTCTTCCCCAAAGTTTCCTTAGAAACAGAAGGGAATTTAGGAAATTCCCACAACTATTTCTTAGAACTTTACGTAAGCCATTAGTTGCTATAAATAAATAAATCAATCAATACATGAATAATTATATATATATCTATATTTTATATATATATACATTTGTTGTTAACTAACCTACAAGGCACTACAAGCTGATTTGAAGTAATTTCTTAAAATGTTAGGCGGGCAACATTTTGTGTGTTCTTCATATAGAGCACATTAAGAGTAAATTGCTTGGTGTTTTCTCTTAAATAGTTCAACTTTTAATTACATCAACTAAAAAATAATTATATAATGTTTCATTAACTATTTTAATCAATTACTTATTAAATGAATCTCTTTAAAATGGTAACTGATTTAATTAATGCCATATTATTACATTTGAGATCTAATTTTTTTAAAAAAGTAAAATGTGAATCGTTTCTTCTTTCTAAGTTACCGAAACTGAAACCAAAAAAAAATGTAACGGGAAATTTAACTTGCGATTCCTGAAATTTTGATATTCCCCTGTTTTTCATGATTTGCAAAATCCGAATTCTGATTCTCAAGAAGGGTACCAATTTTTTAAAATAATTATATATACAATAAAAAAATATTATTGACAGTATTAAAAAAAAATAATAAAATGGAATATTTCCAAGCAAGTATATCTGTTTAAGATTAGCTTTTCATACAAGAGAATGAGCTATAGATTCATGATTGTTTAATTTAATTTTATTCTGTTTTTTGTTTTAATTTTAGGGGGTTGGTATGGTTATTTTCCGCATCGTTTGATACATTGTGTAGTTTCTTTTAGTTGATTTTATCCAGTATTCTTGTGTTCCACAATATTTGAATAAAAACATATATCTTTCTTAATTCTTTTGTGTTGTTTAGCGACGCGGCTGTTCTTTTGGTATATTATTTTAGACTTTTCTTGTTTGGTCTTCTTATTTCATTTTAGCCTGATTAAGTCTCACCCATGTTTATTTATTGTCCTGAAACCTAATTAAAATAATAAAGAAATCAGAAAACACCTTCTTCTCTACCATGTAAAGTTTGAATGTAATGCCTGGAAAAAGCTTCGAAACTCATTTTTTTGCAATAACAACTGCTTCCAGTCAAATCAATTCACTGCAAATCTTAAAGCAGTTCACTTAAAACGGCAACGTGCTGCCATCTGTTACCACCTGAAGAAAAAGTATTAATATAAATTGTTGAACCAAGATTGCTAACTTTCATGAGAAACTATTTTCTACTTACACCGTGCCAGAGCCAGGTGTATCTCGCCAGATTACACCATTGTCCTAGGCCAAGGCGTAAGCCAAAATATACCTTACAACTACCATATAATTTATAATACTTTGATAACATTAGTATAGAGTAATACAATGATGAATGTATAACTATTTAGAAATTCTATTGGTGGATTTTCATGTGTCCGATAAATTAAATCTGTTTCTCGAGTAGTTAAGTTGTTGAATTTAAAATAAAATAATAATTAACTACTTTATATTACGATGGGTGATAATACGATCACTTTGTGTTTAAAAAGTCATACCAAACGCGGCGCAGCAGTTTAGAATTAACACGCAACAAATTTTGTTAAATATTGCACAATAAATGCAATATATGCAATTCTACAAACATCTATCGTAATATTTAGTAGCTTATAATTTTTATTCTAGATAAAATAAATTTAATATTTGAGAAAATAGTTTAACTTATTTGTCAAAGAAAATACACCAATAAAGAACGTCTAAATACTTAGGCATTCATCAATTTATTACTGTATACTCTAATAATTATCAAAGGTTTATTTTATGGCTGAGGGTTAATTTTGCTTAAGCCAGTTTAACCTCGGAGTATATACTGTACAGGGATTTAATCTTGGGTGTAACCCTATAGTGCACTTATAAAACATTTAAAGCAAACATTTATTTGGATAAAAAGGTGCAGTTCAAAAATAAATCAAAGAAAAAAATTATAACACTAAATTTCTTAAAAATTCACTTTTCTCAGAAAATGAGTTTACAAATACGACATAAATAAACTATCCGATAATTTGCATTTTACCGAAATAAGTTTGTCATAGTATATATTATATGCTAAGAAAACGGGAATTACCAATATTACAATATCGGACAGTGAGAAAACAGATTTCTTGCATAGGCAAAGGATTTAAGGTTAGTTCATAAGATTTAAGATTCAATAATTATGTTTTTTTTAAATGATTACCTTTATTAATAAAGTGAAACACAGTTAGTTTTTTTAATCTTAAAACATTTAGATAATAACATGTTATTCTAGAGCGGTGATGGCGAACCTTTTTGGGGCCGCTTGACCAAAATTCAATTAAAACCTACTTTTACATAGCAAAGTGCCAATACAAAGTGCCAAAACAGTGGTTTGATTAAGGATGAATTTTCTTTCGTTGCGTGTCGGCTGAAGAGGCTATTGGTGCCATCTTGGGCACGCGTGGCATGGGTTCGACATCACTGTTCTAGAGCAGTGCTTCTCAAAGTGGTGGTCCGCGGACCAGTGCCGGTCCGTGGGCCATCCGCTGCCGGTCCGTGGGCCATCCGCTGCCGGTCCGCAGTTGTTCTAAAGAAAAGGACAGAAAAAATTGTCAGTGCTTGGAAAATAGTGCACCGGTCCCTGGTGCGATGGAAAAAATTCCTGCCAGTCCGCCATACTAAAAATTTTGAGAAGCACTGTTCTAGAGCATAGGTGAACATGTCTAAAATATCTTCTTTATCGATTCAGTCTTTTTGATTATGACATTTGAATATTTCAATCTGTCAACCAAATTTTTGTTTACTAAATATCAAAAAGAAATTAGATGTGGCACCAATTTTTAAAGTAATGTTTGATATTAATTATTACTAAAATTATTTAAAGTTTTTAATGCTCATCTGGTTGTATCTAAAATCATAAGAAACAATTAAAGTTTTTAATTATGTATCTTATCTGTATAATATAAAGATGAAAAAATTCGTTCAGTTGATCAACATGTTTACTTTTGATGATTTACACTTAATAAATATTGCATGTGTTAAGCTACAATGCCTACATGCAGAAATCAAATAATACACTCATAAAAGAATAATCAATTTTAATTGATTAATCTTTAATATTATTTTTACATTTAACAACAAAACAGTGTTACCTGTTAAATAAATTTCGAAAGTGTCCATTTCTGAAACAATAACTTTAAAAAAAAATTTAATCGAAGTTATGTATTAACCATTCAATACGACCCAATTTTTTAAGGGTACGCGATAAAATTTTAGGTTAAAAAATCCATTCCACCTGATGATTTTAAACTGAAAAACTCTTCTTTGCTATTTATCAAAACTATATCATGATGCATATAAAAATTTGGGTAATTGAAAAAGGAATATGTTTTTACTATTGAAACAGAAGACGACATTACCTAAATTAAACCTTTAGGGATATGTTTATGTAAAAATAAGTAACAAAAAGATTTTTTTTTCATTACTCACCAGCTCATAAATCAGATAAAATAGTCCAATAAATAAATCGTACATTTGGTAAAAGTTAATTATTAAAATTATATTAATCGTTTCCAGAATTAACAGGGAGTCTTATGTCAAAGAGCTGTTGGATTTAACATTTCTTTATAGGCCTACAGTTCTAGAAAAATTTCTTGATTCCAACCCTTAATGAAGAAACAAATGTCCTCCCTTTTTTTGTAATCACTGATTTTTTTTTACTTTTTCCCCAAGTAAATTTAATATTCTTGGCTGCAGATGGACTAACGACTGCTTCTATTCACAAACAGTCAATATCAGCATATTTAAAACGATGGAACAACATTCGAGATTAATAGTGATTGATGTAAGTTGAAGCCTTACAATTGAAATACGCTTCCTCCAATTATCTAATAATTATTTTATTTATTTTGCTTTTTAAAATTTCTTTTTAAGCAAACATTCTTCAAATAAAAAATATATTTTAATACTTCTCAATGTGAAGATAAGCCTGAAGAATTTTTTTTTAAAAGATAAAAAAATTGAAACAAAAAATAAGTTATATGTGCAGTAAATCTAAAATATAAAAATATGTTTATTTAGTCAAATGGGGGAGGAGGGGGCTGCATACCACATCTGGTGATACCAAGACACCATCAAAATGTAAAATGTTGTATATTCCAGTTATTTGGCACATGGCAACTCTGTGGAGATTAATGGGGTAAATAGTGAAGGTGTGGTGACACCATGAGCTAACAAACCAGTTGACATCAACCCTAGTGAAGCCTCTGAATTTGTTGTAATTATTTATTTCCAGCCTAGAGTATTATGAATCTTAGAAGGCCAACCTTTGAACTTATGGTAGGCTACATTAGAGGGACAAAAAAATCTTTATATATATGTATATATATATTAGGGCTGTTATCGATTAATTTAAATTTAATCGTTAACTTTTGAAAAATGATCGATTAATTAATCGATAATTTCAATTAAAGCCAAAAATAGAAATGTATGATGTCATTAAACTGAACATTTCTTACGACATTGAAAATTAATAATATTTTCAACTAAATTTTATGACAATATGTTGATACTTGAGCGGATGTTTGTGCTGAAGGGGGTACGTCAGTGATGTATTTGATCCTTTAAAGGAGAATTGTTTATGGCAGTGAACACAGTAAACATTTTCACCATCTTCGACTTTGCCATCCGCAGTTAGCTTAAAAACAAAATTTGTGCTCAACTTTCTAGTTATATGTTTAAATTAACTGCGCTGATGCTGTAAGCCATTTTTTAGTTGACGTCTGCCGGTCCACATAAAGTAATACAATAAATTATAATATTACGCGGGAGAAGTTTGTACGTAAAAAAACATATAAATTATTATTAACGAGCAACAAAGCTCGTCCAAGAAGGTTCTGCCACCGTTCGGTGGCATGTTGTAACTCGCCTCCAACAGCCATCTCGACCGGCACTACATGTGCAACGTGTGAAAAATATTATTCATTATAGTTAAAATAAATAACTCGTAAAAACAGAGCTTTTTGCTATAAATCCCAACGCGCATAATTAAAAATAAAGTCTTGGAAGAAATACTGCACCAAATATAACTCATTTTGAACGTCCGCGTAAATGGCGTAAAAGTGTTCAATGATTGGCTGTAGGAGTCATATGTGTTTGAGGGACTAATCGCTATAGATGACCGGACAGAACGAACAGAAAGGACAGAAACTTGCCTGTTATTATATAGGATTATTAATAATTAATTATTTATTAATAAAAAAAATTTAAATATTAAAAATATTTTCTTTAATTTTAATCGAATTTTTATCGATTAAACAATTTTAATCGATAAAAAATTTTAACGATTAATCGAGAAATTAATCTTTAATTTCCGCAGCCCTAATATATATATATATATGGAGCAATATATTTGAAGAATAAAATACTTTATTTTATGTTTTTCATTGAGAAAAGATAAATTATACTAGACGCCCCGCGGCGTAGCATACGCCGCATACTTGCTCATGGAGAGTGCAAAGAAAGTGAAGAAATAACGGACACAAACTACAGCACGAAGAAATCAAAACAACGCGAGTGAACGTCGGCTTGGGGGGGGGACTGCCAACTCATTGTTGGTCTCGAGACGTTTGCAGGCGAAATTCGTTACACCCCTAACTTCTATGAATTGAGCTATAAAACGATAATCGGTTTAAAAAAACAAAAACAACAACACACAATTAACAACCCTAAACGTGACTAACCCTTGCTAGGGTCGGCGAATCACAGTTAATGTTTAAGGGATGGTAGTATTAAATGGGAGGCGGGTAACAACATCCTCAGTGTGCATGTAATCGATAATCGGTTTTCAAAAAAACAAACACAAAACACCAACACGCAATTAACAACCCTAAATATGACTAACCCACGCTAGGGTCGGCCAATCACAGTTTATGTTTAAGGGATGGTAGTATTAAATGGGAGGCGGGTAACAACAACCTCAGTGTGCTTGTCTCCATGTTTACTCGCTATTTTTTACTTACTTTGTGCTGCTTTTTGTGTCTGTACTCTCGCCCCCCCCCATCCGTTCTTTGCACTGTCTATTATGAGCAAGTCTGCGGCGTGTGCTACGCCGCGGGTCTCTCCAGAGTTCCTTCTTTTCCTTCACTCACAGTAGTTTGCCCAAACCCATCCCATTTTGGAAACTGTGTCTTTCAGGAAGTCTTCACCCGTCACTAAATCATTAGCGGCGTATGCTACGTTGCGGGTTCAGCTAGTGTTGGCAATAAAGGGGTAAAAGAACGGGAACAAACAGATATTTTTAAAAAAAATAATTAAAAATGTTTTCGCTGGGGCTTGAACCCAGGACCATCGACGTATGAGGCTGACGTGATAACCAGTACACTACTAATTTCACATTTAATGTGAAGGAACAATGCAACTGAACGCAAGTGCATTGTTGCCACCCACTCCCTCAACCCCCCCCCCTTTTTTTTAAATTTCATCCCACCACGCTTGCCAAAAGTGTTTAGTTGACCCGAGCGAGGGTCATTCGTCACGCTCTGTTGCACATACTTGCAGCTTGTTGCCTAGCAGAGTCCGACAATGAAGAGAATAATATATAGATATATATAGTTATATATTTTTTATAAAGGCTATTCTGTTTCTATTATATGCATATAAAAGCTTCTTTTAGTTTTTAAAATATGACTTTATACACAGAATATTGGAAGGAAAAATTTGTTGCTGGAAAAGATTAAATTCACATTATATTTTTTCTTACAGAATGTACCTATCTCATGTGAGGAAGAGTATATTGTAGAATACCTCGAACATATACTTGAACTTGATGTAAAATCTTGCAAGGCTATAGGAGGATTGGCTTTGATTTCACTGGAAAAAGACATTATTGGTAAAGTGATCTCTCTCAAACCGACAAGATATATTGTCTACTGTCACATTTTTCCAAGAAATCTTTGAAGCTTTTGTAAAAATTTCTGGTAACTCTTGTATGGTTACCTAGTGATTTCTAAGACAAACTAGTTAGGTATTCAATTTTTTTTAAAAATAAGTAGAACAATTAAACAATTTAATAATATATGTTCTAAAAAATATTTTTATTATCATTACAAATTAATAATTTTGTCACATAAATATTTGAAATGCATAATTCATTTTTAACCTCTGCTATTATATTGACCTAAGAATTAGGCGCACTTTAAAATATTCTTAAACTTATTTATAAATCAATTTTGCCCTAAGTTAGGAGTCAAAGTAATGGAATGAAGTAATAATGACAACAAAAAAGCGCAAATGAAAAGTATAAAAACACTTTCGAAAAACTACATCTACCACCCAAAATAAAAGAAAATTGCAAAAAAATACAACTATATTTTTATTTTAGATTTTGAAGCAGCTGCTAAAAAGGTGAAACAAAAACAACTTAAAGGTCAAACCTTAAAATTGCTGTTAGTTGATGGAGAAGATGAAAATGCTGTTGCAATTGATGGTGCTATAAACGAAAAATCCATGAAAAAGTATTTTGAACAATATTTTAAGAATGGAACAGAATGCATATTATCATACAAAGTTTGGGAGAGTATGGGGATAGTTCGTTTCAAGCCAGGATCTGAGAAAGGTAAGAAGTTTTATGAATAACTGAATCACCAAGCCTTAACACTGCTACACACCTAGGGAGGGCTATGTAGTATTTTGAGATTCATAAAAGTGATCTCAAGCTATTAAGGTTAAAGCTTAAAGGAATTCATTCTAGCTGTGTGAAAAAAAATAGATAAAGTTATGTCAAAGTGTAAAAAAAAAGGATTCGCAAGCTCGTGCTACTGAAGGTTACTAAGTAATCTAATCTCATATTCTGTAATATTTTTAATTTCTCTTTTTAAATTTTATCTACTTCCTGGGCAACCTGTTCCATCTGCTGAGAAGTGTCATAATTCATTGCCTGAGCATAGGGCTCACTTTCCTGTCATAGTAATGCAAAGATGTCAGTAGGGCACGAAATTAACAGGTGCACCACTTTTCAGGGGCTAGACTGCATGCCGGTGACGCAAAATAAATCCTGCCCCAAACAGTGTTCCCCCTTTAGGGAGGATTTATTTTAAAATTAAATGTACGGGGGAGAAAATATTTTCTTCTACATTTAAAATAAATCCTCATTTCTTTGTAAAATAAAGTCTCCCCAGAATGAATCCGCAGCCTCACAACAGTGGCAGATTTAGATCAGTCTGCGTGGGGGGGGCAGAAGAATTTCAGAGGCGCTGGCAAATTTTACTAATATCCGAGAAATGCGTAAATACTAATTAATTATTAGCATACTAATTTAGTAAATTTCTAAATCATCGAACAAGTCAAGCGGAATCAACAATATAAACAAATATGTTTTCAAAATATCAACATAAAAGTGTTTCAATAGCATATTATTATTTATTTATCTAAGAAAGAAACTTAGAGCCCTATATAAATTGCTTTCTATGTGATTTCATTGAAGCCAAAAGATCTATCGTTGATTCAAAATCAACGTTCTCAGCTAGATACTGTTCAATTAAAATTAATGCCAATCCAGTCCAGACAGACGATCGTTATTCATTGTTGAGCGCAAATAATGTTTGATGATTTTCAATCTACTAAAACTTTCTTCAGCAGTAGCACTGCTAACAGGAAGATTCAAGTAAATGTTATAGAGTACTAGCAGACCCGTCTTGCGTTGCAACGATCTCCGTAAAAAGGAATAAATTCAAATAAAGCAATGAAGGGTACGTTTTTAAACAATTAGTTCCAGAAACCTTCACGGATGTGTGCAAAAGAGAGTCCAAGTTTCATAGCAAATGGATAAATAAAATAATATTTAAAGCGCATTCAAAGAAAAAAAAAGATATTAAGTGCCCCGAACCCAAAATGAGTGATAATTAAATTTTGTTATTGCCATAGTACTCAACAAATTATTAAATTATCAGTGCAATCGGTCGAATAAAATGAAACTCTAAAGTCTAAAGCTTATATCACTAAAAAACATAAAAGGCTATGGCGTGCTATAATTGGTGCAATATATAAATTTCACAATTCCTATACTCGTATATTGCAATCTGGATCACGATGGATATGTGTGTTAATATTTGTCTACATCATGTACAATCGAAAAGGAAAAAAAAGCGTTTTTTTTTAATGACACTGGGTAGAAAAAAAGGTATGAACATTAGGAGTTCAGTGCGCGATAGTAATAAGTATATAGGCTTTTCAGTTTTTATATACAAAGATCGTTAACGAAGAATGGGAAATAAAATCTTAAAAATATTTTTAAAAAGACATTCGGGGCCCCCGGCCCCAAAGCATTGAACATTATAAGTTCAGTGCTCTATGTTATTTGAATATGGGCTACCAAGTTTTTGTATACAAAGTTTGGTTAAGATCCATTCATTTACTCAGTATCTAGGGCAAAAACTAATTTTGATAAAGCTCATATAAGTATAAAAACGAAATTAAAGGCCCATTAAGTGCAAGATAAAAGTTAAAAACATCTGTTTATTTCAATCCATTTTATAGTGGATATATTTATCTATATTTCTCAATATCTTTAATAATTAAATGGGGAATAAAATCATAAACGTTTATGACAAAAGGCATTTTGGGCCTCCGCCCCGACAAATGGACATTAGGAAATTAGTGCCCTATAGCATTTCAATATTCGCTACCAAGTTGTTACATACAAAGTTTGGTTAAGATCCACCAATCTACCCAATAGCTAACGCTTAAACTAATTTGTTTATAGCTCATATAGAAAAAATCACATTATGGGCCCCCGGCGCCCAATGAGTGTTAAATTTTGAACAAAAAGTTGACTCTTACCAACCCGGCAGCGTACTCAAAAGTCTCAAAAAGTTTCATGGCGATCGAATGAACGGTTTAGTCAGCTATGAAAGACATTCAAACACACACGCACACACACACACACACACACACACACACACACATACATACATACTGGTTAATTCCATGGCTCCCAAAATTTATAACGAAACATTGCAAATTCTTCTGCTATGCAAGAAATAAGGATGAAAACCTTTTTGTTTACTTATGCACGTCTAAATAAATAATGATAATACCAGTGAAAAGTATGTACGTTTTTAAATTTTTTTTTAATAAATTGGAGAAAAAATAGAAATATTTACTTACATTTCAATCGAATTTTAAACGAACAAAATAATTTTAATCTATTACAATTTGAACGATTAATCGAATAATTAATTTTTCGTTAATTTCTGCACCTCTAATATATATATATATATATATATTTATATATTGTTAAGTTCTTTTGTTATTATTGGTCAACACTAAAAAGTAGTTATAATGGTCTAAATGAAAATGTTAAAAATTTTAACAACTGCTTTCATTAATAAACAAATTAATTATAACTTGACATCTAAAAACATGTTTTAAATTTTTATTAAAGAAAATATATCGATTCAGATTTTTTAAAAAAACCTTTGTATATTAAAATTTGAGTAACATTTTTGTAAATAGAATAACTGGAAATATTTACTTTTTATTAATTTTTTTACAGTTGTTCAAAGATTACTTAAACAAGAAAAACACGAACCAGTACGTGGGTGCACTTTAAAGATACAACCCTATTACTACAATTTTCATGATTTTTTGGAAAAGCGGTTATCCTCTGATGAATGTGCCCAAGCTACTCTGTTTTCCTGCAAAAAATCCATATCACAATACGTAGAAGATGTCTCTAGTGGAAGTGAATCAGAATCAGATAACAATAGAAAAGACAAAAGTGATGAAGAAAGTCACAGTGAACAAGACTCTGGTGATGAAAATGCCGACCAGCGGGAGCAAGACAGTCAGAGTGATAAAGAATCGGATGATAATAGTAAAGACAATAATGAAAAAGGAAGTGACAGTGAACAAGAATCAGAGGAGAATACGAGCAGTGAAGACGAGCAAAGTGGTAATGCTAGTAGTAATTCTGATGTTACCGAGAGCAATGGGAGCAATTCAGACTCTGAGTGGGAAGATGAAATGGAGGAGCAAAACATCCTCAAGCATGATACAAGTAAAACTAGAAAATACAAAACAGATGACAACAAATTTGGTCAAGACTTATCAGATACAGTCAATGAAGAAAATAACTTGGAAAAAAAACAATGTAAAGATGAATCCTTTGGTGAACCAGTTAAAAACTTTGAAAATTCTTCTCTTTGGCCAGGAGCTAAAAATCCCCCACAAGAAAATAAAGAGCATCCGTTGATAGAAGCACAATATGTTCTTTTAAAGGAACACTTCGGTAAATTTGAAAACTGCAGCGTAAAATTTGTGCCAGATGAAAAAAAAGCAGTTTTTGAAGGTGACAAAGAAGAAGTCGATAAACGCTATTGGAAAATGTTTTCAGAGCTTAAAGATATGTGGAAAGATAACTTGAACTTAGAAGGATGTCTACCCCAACTACTTGCAAGAGATATGGGGAAACGGTTTTTAACAAGTCTAAGAGAAATGGGAAGCGTAACATATTTTATCGAGAATGATAAACTTTTTCTAGTTTCAAAAGAGGTCAACACTTTGACCATCGCATTAAAAAAATTAAGTGAAGTATTAAACTATAAAGAAACTTATAAAACGGTTAAGTCCCAGATTCCACTTGAGGAATTAAATAATTTGAAGTCAAAATTAGAAAAAGAACTTTTAGTTGGCATTTCTTGGAGCGATAATCAAGAAGAGATTTTAGCTGAAGGTGTCAAAGATCATGTTCTTCTATCAAAACAAGATATAAGTCCATTGATTGCAAAATTTAGTGAGTATACAAGAACCTTTACCATTGAAAATTATACAGCTAATTATCTCCGCTGTCATCCATCGTCAAAAATTAGATTAATATTTCAGAACGTTCGAAACTGGGACTATGATGAGGGCTCTGAAAATGGCCCAATGACTTACAAATATGTGGGTCCAATTAGCTTAGTAAACGATGTTGAGTATTCACTACAGTCACTTGTTGATAACATTGTGACTCGGAAAATTGATTTCCGAAAAGAATTCTTCAGCCTTGATAATATTGAGCTTTTATCTTCAGTGCTCGAAATCCCTGAAATTATAAATAAACTTAGTGATTTTGAAAATCAGGAAAAATGCATTGTTAAGATTCAACTTCCAGACCAGAAAGACCTCAAAGATATGAATAGAAGAAATAAACATAAAGCCACCATTTTAAATTTGGGAAACTCATGTAGGGTTCATCTGAAAAAAGGAGATATAATCAGTGAAAATGCCGACATGCTTGTTTGTGTGTTAGATAAATCAGTAGATTTAAATAAGACTCAGGTGGGAAAGGCTTTCAATAAAGCATGTCCTAGGCTTAAGGAGCAAATTAAAATACTTCATGGCATAAACCCTTCGTCTCTTGTCCATGTAGTAGAAGGACCTTTTCCAAAATCTTTGTCATCTTGCAAAGCTGTTTGTGGCGTCATACTAAGCGTCTGGAATGAGAATTCTTCACCATCTCTGTTAGCAAGTATTCTAAAAAATGTTTTAGACGAGGCTGTCAAAATAGGAGCCAGATCTGTTTCCCTACCAGCATTAGGTCACGGCAGAATGTTCAAATTCCCTCCACAGCGTACCTCTAAGATAATGATAGACACTCTTCGATCTCATTTATCATCAGACCCACAACTGGACGATGTTATTATCATGATAAATGACCAAGAAATGCTCAACGCACTTAAAGAAGGTGCCAAACAGAGCCTGGTGACCTACCCAGCAGTATCTATTGATACTAATTCCAGCAGTGAGGATGAAAATGTTGACGAATTAGATGAGAAAATAATTTTAGATTTAGAAGCCGCTGGTAAAATGGAAATGTCTGTTACAATGATGAAAATAGATGACCCACAAAAAGCACTATACAATTTAAAAGAATTCATTCTTAAAAAGTGTTTGTATAAGGTTGAGTTTGAGCACTTGATGCTAACAGTCTTATACCAGGATATTGAGGATATGGCTCAAGGCCAATTTGTTCATTTAAGAAAAGACTTAGAATCCAATAAGAGAAAACTGACTATTATAGGATATGAAAAACATGTGAAAAAACTAGAACTTTTCGTACGAACAGAGTTGGGTAAAATACAAGCTGCTTTGGAGAATAAAATTATGACCTCGAGTAATGCTCCGCCTCGTGGTACAGTTGATTTCCTAATTCACGCATCCAACATAACAGAAACTTGCCCGACTTATTGGGATTTTTTCCAACAACCAAATTTTATAAAACGTATACTAGGATCACTTACCTATAAATATAAAGGTACGGAAAAAAAACAGGAAATAATTGTACCTGTGGACAGTAAGACAAAGAAATCGATTGTTGCCCTTTTTGAAAAAACTTGGGATTCAACGAAAACTGGGAGAGGATATGACGCTACAGGCCTGGTGCCTAACACTGCCTGTGAGGTGTTGAAAGTTGAGAGGATTGAAAATCACTTCTTATTTGAGCCTTATGCTCATACACGGAAAACTTTATTTACTAAATATGCTAACATGCAGCAGTTGTGTGATGATTTCACCAAAAAATTACCAAGAGGCCAGGTAAAAACAACTGCATTACTTGGTAGTGCATTTAAGGATCAACTATATCATGAAGTCAATGAACATTATCTGTTTCATGGAACAAAAAAAGACCTCCTTGATGCTTTGACTCAACATGGACCTGATCCTAAGCTATGCACACAAGCCATGCTTGGTAATGGTTTGTATTTAGCAGAAGAATCAGTGAAGTCGGATCAGTATGCAGGTAACATCTTTTTTTTAACATAAAATTTAAGAATTATTTTTGTTGTTTATGTTTTCATTTTATTCTTTTAACACATTTGTGTGTGTGTGTGCGTGCGTGCATGCGTGCTTGCGTGCGTGCGTGCGTGCGTGCGTGCGTGCGTGCGTGTGTGTGTGTGTGTGTGTGTGTGTGTGTGTACGTGTAAGTTTTCTTGAGGCGTTTATGTGTGTGTATGTTAATTTTATATTTTGTAAGAACCATTTCGTTTAGCTGGGTCAACACGGTTGAAGTTGAAAAGCGAGAGCTAAATCTTTATAGTCTCTAAATATCAATATCTCCTCCCAAAATAATTTTTTCTACATATCTATTATTATATTTATTACGAAATAATAGCTTGACAGCACTGAGAATGATATAGCGACAAGGTCAGGTATAAATACAAGCAAAATGAACACTTTAACTTTATATCTTTTGATGGATTCCCATTGTTAAATGTTGTTGTTTTTTCCCTAGATTCTCGGGAAAATCGTTCCCCTATGGGCGAGGAATTAAAAATGTTGTTAATGCGAGTTTTACTTGGAAACACATTCGTCATTGACAAGGATCATCCAAGTGTGAAGAAAGGTAATTAGAGAAGGAAAAAAAACATATTTTAATCAAATACATATTTTAAATTGAAAAAGACAGTTGCAAATTGCGCAAGTCCCAAGTTATATATATCGCTAATCAACTTGATGTGGGTTTTTTAACATTACAACTTTGCAGATGATTAGTGTGTCCCACGCTCTTATAAGAACGCAGAGACCATGTTGGTCTGCTCGCAAGTGACACAGCGTTTTCAGACCACAGCCCATATAGTACTTGCTTTTTTATTGTTCGCCTATTTCATTGAACTAATCACATTTTTAACAATATTTCCTCCTTTTAAGTTAGTTAACGTCTTAACTACTATACACATACACGCTAAAGTGGACAATCGCTCTCGACTGATCCCCACACACAATATATATACACCCTCACTCAACTCATGACTTCTCATCGAGTGAAAAATTTCGCATAACATTTATTAAATAGTGAACACATTTCAACAACAGTTAATAACAATGATTCTCATACCCTTGACATGAGTCATGGTATTCCTAAAACATCTAGCGGGTCATTGTATGCATGATAACCAACTAGAAGGTATAGATTGCCAAAGACTTAATTCTTTTCATGGATCGCCTATGAAAAATATAATTAACCATCAATTGCATTAGCCTATTATTTCGCTTACTCTGTGAGGACAGTTGGCATGTATGCATGTATTATTCCATTAAAACATAGATAGAAAGATATATATTAAAAAACATATTTTCTTTGTTATGTTTAACCAATATATATTTTTTTAAATTTTATTGTCAAGGTGCTACTCCATTAAAGCGACCCCCTTGTGTTGAATGTAAAAGTGACAAATGTTCCAATGTGCACCACCACCATTGCGATTCTGTTACACTGGACAGTGCACCAAATGACCCGAAAGTTCTCTTCAGAGAATTTGTTGTGTATGACACGAGTCGATGTTACCCGGAATACATTATAACCTACAGGAGAAAGTCATCATGAGGTCTGGCATTGGACATTGGGGGCCACGCCCACTTTCATTTGTGTGCTGTAGGATGAACATTCTTTATTAAATGAGCGTGGCATAATATCGATTGGTACTATTTGCATAATCTAACAGCACCTCCCTGGTTAAAGTCACATCGATTACAGTTATGTCGTCATAAAGTAATATGTTATAAACCATAAGGTTTAAGTGCTTATGTTTTAGATTACTTTATATTTACTTTAACCTCAGTTGGTGCATGTATTTGAGATGCAGATGTAACATAAATATATATCGTTTTAGTGAGCTATGCGCATGCTCGAGAAAGATTCTGTGTCATTTAGAACTTAAAGTTGTAAAGCATTTTGAGCTGGGAGCCCATTATGCCATTTTTTAATAAATATAATATATAGCTGTAGAAAATATAAAATCAATCACATTGAGATGAAATGTTTATTAACTGTTCCTAAGCCCACAGAGGTTTCTGCGTTGTTTTGTACTTCACACGATACACCTTTTGTTGTCGAGGCCATTAATGTTGTCATTTCTTATATGAGCTACATAAATGTAATTTCAAAAACACTGGCTTTACTTATTAATAAAAGTAATATTTTGACGGATAGTCACAAATGGTAAAGGGGATGCCAGGTCCTGCAGATCTGATGGCCAGAAAAGTTAATTTAATGTAAACTGATAAACGTAACTTAACGTTGTTACCAAAATATTCTTAAAACACCATTACCACTCGACTTGCGTTCGTTCTTGTAATGGTTATGAATTAAAATGATTTTAAAATTGATGACATCCAAAGTGAGGTGTGGAGATGGGGCGTTAGTTTACCACACCGGGTGGTACCAGCTCCGGTTATGTCAATATCATTACAAATTGGTGAACAACGCAAGGCCCCAGTTTCATAATAAACATTTCATCTGAAAAAAAAAGATTTTGACATTCATTAATGTAAATATTTCATGGCTATTTGACTGAGACAGTTGCAAAAATATACCGTAAAAAGGATTGAACTGAAACAGCAATGCATAATGAAGTGTGTCATCACATTTTTAGTTAAAATGAGCATCATTGGAATAAGTGTTTCAGCTTGATAAGCTTGAAATACTTATTTCAGCCATCGTCTTTCTTATTATGTTAAATTATAATTATTTAGTTTGAATAAGATTTTGGTTGATTTTTTACGTTATAAAAATGCATGAATGAGTGTTTGTTTGGTATTCATTGATAAACATCGATATTTTTAAAAAAATTGATATTAAACATTGCAGTAATTAAAAATTGTGTGATTTCATCATTACGTCAGAAGTACTAAGCATAAATATTACTTAAACAATTAAATGCACCTTTTAACATGTATTATGTACTATTTTTAAAACTAATAATTCTTGCAATTCTACTTATTCTGTGTCCCATACATTTTAAAATTTCTTTCTTATATTGCACTTAGAGGGATTTCTTTTTTTCTAATTACCTTGAGAACACTTTCAAAATTTTCAAATAGTTTAATGCTTAAATAATGTTTGACAAACTAAATTCATAGAAATTGTTAAAGAATTATCCGAAAATTTATTTTGTGAATATAAAAGATTTTATGTGAAGCCTTATTTATTTATGATATACAAGAGTCAATGTTTCAATATATGTCCATATAGTAAAAATTAATAGTTATACCATATCAAATGTACATGATATATCTGTCATACCTTTTTTATTGTATTGTTTACTTTAGCAATTGCATGTTGTGTGTTTTTTTATATATAATATTTCATTTTATTGTTGTTTTTTTTTGTGAAAAGAAATGGGACAAAAAGAGGGGAAAAAACAAGCTTGATAAAATTTCATACTCTGATACTATCGGGAGTTAAACATGCCAAAACCAGCGGAAATCAAAGCCACTGGATTTTGCATGTGAGAACCTTTTGTTTTCTTAGCCTCGGCTTGGGACCATTGAAAACAAAATTGGTAATGAAAAAGCAGTTCCTGTACAAAAAATAATTTTAAAATAGTATTTTGTCTTGGGTGGACAGTTTACATCGCATACGTCTGTACTTAAAGTTCGAATAAATAAGATCCTTGAAGGTTCTGCTTAGCTCAAATTTTAACAAAATGTTAGGCATTGTAAAGCATTTTGTTTTACATATAAAACTTTCAATTTATTCTCACATTTTGCCTTTTTATGTAAAGCATTGATCTCATTTTTATTTGATTTAAAAATGTATTAAAAATAAATAAAAATCTACTTACATGTAACAATTCCAGTAGTACATAGTACTATGTAGTACTAATACATACTAATGTATGTACTAATAGTACACATAGTACACATGACCTTACACAGAATAAGGTTCAAACATCAATATACATAATTTGCAATGTCTGTCTGTCCCGTCTGTCCCTCCGTGACGCTACTAATTTTAGAAAGCAGAACACCAAATTACTTCACCAAAAAATAACTCTTTTCGAACGTCTGCATAAATTTATTCAATAGGGATATAAATGAATAAAATAAAAATAAATAAAATAAATGGAAGTTCTGTATTAAGTTATTTTTTAATCTGATTTATTTTGAAAACTTCCGTCATTTTTTGACGGGTGATACACTAGTTACAATATATTTACAGTTCCATAAGCTGATCCACTCCGTTTCATAATTAAATAAAAATTACCACTACTTATACTTCCTTTGTCTTTCTTTCTTTTTACAAAAAAAATATATTGAATGATATGGCATTCTGTTTCTAGTGTTTGGAGTTGGGGCCATTTAAAATGTGGAGTTCGTGTCTTCAGAATCTCACAAAGACACGCATGAAAGGAAATTCTAAGAGGAGACAATGAAATTAATAAAATACCAACACATAGACAAACAAGATCATACTATCTTTGTCGTCGAAAGGGGGATTATGTGAAATTAACAATCTTACTGGAAAGCCCGACTTGTATTTTTAAAAGATATATTTTTATTCACACAAGTCAAAGTATAATGAAATTATAAGTCACTAGTTGTACTTCTGTTAAAGAAATGAGTGTCTTAAATTTAGTAATGGCGGATCTTATACACGTGAATGTATTAATTTAAAATATAATATATATATATATATATATATATATATATATATATATATATATATATATATATATATATATCAGATTCTATCTATACTAATAAAAGGCAAAGCCCTCACTTACTGACTGCCTCATTACTAATTCTCCGACTTTCCGTGTAGGTAGAAGAATGAAACTTTGGGAAGTTGTTAAGTACCCTCTCACGACCATAAATAGCAAAAAAGAATTTTAAAATTCCCACTCCTGGAAGGCCGGGAACCCAAATAAAATTTTTCCTTATATGAATCATATTAAAACTGACTCATCACTGATTCTCGAATTTCCGTGTAGGTAGAAGCATGCAACTTTGGCGCTAATTGATTACACTCTCTAGACGATAATTGGCGGAAAATAATTTTAAAATTCCCAATCAGAGGGGGTGGGGTGAGGGCCCAAAATGTAGTTTTTTCCTTATATAAAAACTGACTCAGCACTAATTCTCTAACTTCCCGTGTAGGTAGCAGCATGAAACTTTGAGAAGTTGTTGAGTACACTCTCAAGATGATAATTGGCGATAAACGAATTTTAATATTCCCACTCATGGGGGGCCGGGGCCCAAATGAAGTTTTTCCTCATATGAGCTAAATAAAAACTGACTCATCACTAACTATCCAATATCCCGTGTAGGTAAAAATATGAAACTATGGGAAGTTTAGTACATTCCCACGTTGGACACAGGTGAAAAAATGTTTAAATTATCACTCCCTGGGCCAGGGCCTAAATGTAGAGGACCCTCACGCAATGGTAACAGGTGACAAAAATATAAATGCATCATTCACTAGAGGGCCGGAGGCCCTAAGTAGTTGTTTTTTTTTACTAATAAAAGCTATATAAAACAGACTCATAATTAAATCTACAACTTACCGTGTAGGTAGGAGCTTGAAACTTTGGGAAGTTGTTGAGTACCCTCCCGAAATTGTAACTGGTGAAAACATATTTAAATTATCGCTAACTGGGGACAAGGGGCCAACATGTAGTTTTTGGGGGCAAGGGGCCCAAATGTAGTTTTTTAGTATAAAACTGACTCATCAATAATTCTCCAACTTACCGTGTAAGTGTAAGCATGAAACTTGGGAAGTTGTTGAATACACTCCCGCGATGTTAACAGGCTAAAATAAATGTTATTTATCACTAACTGGGGGCTGGGGTCCAAATGTAGTTTTTGTCTTATATAAAAACTGATACATGAATAATTCTCCAAATTTCCGTGTATGTAAAAGCATGAAACTTTGGTAAGTTGTTGAGTATCATTCCGCGATGGTAACAGGCGAAAAAAATATAAATTATTGCTCACTAGTGGTCCTGAGGCCCAAATGTAGTTGCTTTCCTTATATGAGCTATATACAAAAGACTCATCATTAAAGCTCCAACTTCCCGTGTAGTTAGAAGCATGAAACTTTGGAAAGTTGTTGAGTACCCTCCCTAAATGGTAAGAGACGAAAAAATATTTAAATTATCAGCTCGATAGGATCACGTAAAGTGTTATTTTTTACTTTTGTTTTTCCGCAGGATCACGAAAGACAGACAGACAAGACGGTTTATTATATCCATTATGATCCAGATTGAATTCAATTGCTGTTTTGAATTGGTGTTAAGTGGGTTCTCAACGCTAACTGAAATCCTAATTTACCGCTGCGAAGCGCGGGTATTTGACTAGTATTATATATATATATATATATATATATATATCAGAATTCTTCAACTTTAAGAACGAAATTAGCTTTTGGTACATAGTTTCAAAGAAAAAGTCTTTTAAATACAAATAAAAATAAAAATTAAATTATTTCACTTTGTGTGTCTGGTGCTTTTATGTTTTAAATCTCATTTAGTACATTATGCCCCCAAGTGTTTGAGAACAGAATAAATTACCTTAATTTATATTATTGAAAAAAATATTTAAAGTTTATTCATTAAAGAATTATTATTTCCTTACTGCTTTTAAATGTTTTTTTGTTTTTTTGTTAACACATTAGAGACATTATTTTGAATTCCACCAGTTGTTGTGAGGAATTTCATGTTTCATTTGAAGCAGACATTCAATACACCAAAATTGATGCTGTTGAAAATTCAAACTTTTAGACATTACATATAATCTTACACATAAACATACCAGTAATTTATAAATTCTCACAAAAATATTAGTAATAAATTATTTTAATCTATGAAAATATTAAAATATATAAATTCAAAAAGTTTAAAATAATAAACCTCCCCCTTATATAGTAGTACACGAAGACAGTATTAAATGGATTGATTAAAGCAAGACTGGCGTATTTATCCATCAACTTCAAGAGACAAGTTACATTTAAAATTAATTATTTTTCAACAATAAACTTAACATCACATGTGTTAGTTATTGTTGGGATTTTATGTTTAAATCATTGTCTACAATTTGCAATTCCTAGCATTCAACTAAAAATGCCTATATTCTTCTTTTTATATAGCTTTTATTTTTTTAAATTATAAATTACCTTCCTATCTTGAATCGCTGCGTTTAAAATTTGTGTCAATGTTCTCTTTTGAGTTCGTTTAGTTCTCTTTTGAGTTCTTTTAATTCTCTTGATGCGCTGAGAGTAATTTTTTTTCAGTTTTAATCAATTAGCACATTTAATGAAAAAAAATTAGGAACTGCCCAATTGTTCAATGTGTGGACCTTTATTAAAGTCCTTTTAAAGTTATAGAAAAATTAATGTTTGAAATTTTTAAACAATTTGTTTGCGTTTCATAATTAAAAAAGCAATCATAATTTAGTTTCAAATGAATGCACATGGCATCTACAAAAAAAAACAAACTATATAATTTTATCATCTTCATTTTATCTTATCTTATCTGTTACAGACGCTCAATCTATATGGAAGATTATTGCGTCCTATGCTTATCCAAGGTTTATGTCTAGTATTGCATTTGTATTAATTCTAATTTAGAAATACAACACAAAGATAACTTAATACAACCCTCAGATAGACATAAGGATAAAAACACCTTTCTTATTCCGTATGCAAGAACAAACACATACAAGTTTTCCTTCTTCCCGTCCGGAATTCGGGCGTGGAATGGGTTGCCTGAAGAATCCAGGAAAACCAACACTTTATCAACATTTAAATCTCTAATAAAAATGCAGGACTAAACACAAACCATAGATAAGCGTAGGGCGCAATAATCTTCTGTATAGAAGGAGCGTCTGTAAACAGATAAGATAAGATAAGATAAGATAAGTATTAGAGTTTTAAATGTTGATAGACTGTTGGGTCTTCCTGGTTTACTCAGGTAGCCCATTCCACGTTCGAATGCCAAACGGGAAGAATGAGAATTAGTATGAGTTTTTTCGGCATCCGGGCTGGATAGCGACTGTCAAAACAGCGACTGTCGTATTAGAAACTTCACAATAGCGATTGATTCAAAACAGCGACTGTCACAACACCGATTGTCTCAATGGTGACCGCATTATAAGATCGACTTTTAAAGTAGCGACTTTTTTCTTTTACTTGTGATACTGTTTGAAAAACTTAGCGTGCCTAGCCTACAATCGAGTTTATAAAATCAAGAAAAAGAATTGACAAGATAACCCATGTAAGGTTTTTGTTAAGAATGAACAATACAAAATTAAATACAATCAACTAGATGTGTGTATAAATAGATGTTTTTAATGTAAAGAGTGCAGGGCCGGCCCTATAGTATGCAGGGGAAAAGACAAAAATTGATGAGCGGGGCCTCGGGCCCAATGCAATAGACAAGTAGCGAGACCAATGCAACAGACGAGTAGCGAGACCAATGCAACAGACGAGTAGCGAGACCAATGCAACAGACGAGTAGCGAGACCAATGCAACAGACGAGTAGCGAGACCAATGCAATAGACGAATAGCGAGACCAATGCAACAGACGAGTAGCAAGACCAATGCAAATATTTGCATTTCTAAGTATAATAAAATGGGAAATAACAAATGTAATCATTTTTTCTCCAGATTCATACTGCAATTCAGTAGATAATTTTGTGTGTGTGTGTGTGTGTGTGTGTGTGTGTGTGTGTGTGTGTGTGTGTGTGTGTGTGTGTGTGTGTGTGTGTGTGTGTGTGTGTGTGTAGTTGATGAAAGTTATAAAGAAATCCAAAAGAGTTATCATGCCTTCGTAATTATTCAAAGTAACTGTCCCTCGACAATTTGGTTTTAAAAATATGTGCATTTACAAATCCTATAACTTCTCCTTCATAAGTAAATTGCTTTTGTTTTCATTTTGACACTCCTCGTTTCTTTAAAAATGGGTTCAACTTCAAAGTCCGTCCGTGACAATTTCTTTTGCCATTATTTTTGCTATTGCTGTTTAAAATTCGCAATTTGTTTAAGATTTCAACCATTTCGAAGTATGTTCCATGATGTCAACTGCATTTGCTTGATGGACAGAATTATTTTGTAAATCGTTGCTTATGTAATTAATTGGAACAATATTTCGTACCAAAAATTGAAACAATGAAATTGAAGTTCTTAATTGGTTTGCAAAATGACTCTGCTCCACTTCGAGCTTTTTGGTTCACTACTTCAATTTGCAACTTCCAGAAGTGCAATATGGATTTCGCCTGCTTTGTATCGCTCTACCTGTACACTTTCCCCATGGCTTTTTCATATTGTTTTCCAAAGTGGTTTCACATAAATATTTTGAACTTACTTGGAAAGGATAGCCCATCGCTTTGTTAAGGCCGAAAATAAAACAGATTTGATTAATTATACCCAAAACATTGCATCAGGACAAGTTTTTGCTATATCACATGGCAGCAAGTTGTAATTGTGAAGGTACTGGTGGGTAAAACAATGCTCTAGGATTTAATTGTAAAATATGAGCTTGTACGCCTGACTTATGCCCCTTTATGTTTGCATCGTTGTTGTAACCTTGACCGCGGATATCAGAAACGTCTAAGCACAATTTTGTCAGTTCCAATAGTAAGAAACCAAGCAGGTGTTGTCTAATATTTTCTTCTACTTCTAGAAAACGTATGAAGTGAATATCTACCCCCTGGCATTACATCGCGAATTGTCAGTGACATCTGCTCTTGGTGACTTTGGTCAGGAGTGCAATCAAGTATTACTGAAAAGTATATAGCTGATTTTACTCTTCCTACAATAAGTTTTCTTACCTTATTTCCTATCAACTAAATGAGTTCATTTTGAATTTGCTTTCCTAAGCGGTGATCATGAATTTCATCATTTTGTGTTATTGGTGTACTAGGGGTTGAAGGGAGCCTGTGGCGCCCACATCGGCTTTAGGGCGCCTAAGGCGCCCACTTTTTTTTTCAAAACCCCAAGTAACTTATAATAAATAAATACGAAATATTAAACTTCCTGAAATGTACACAAAGTATTTTATAATTATAAATCCTGAAATCCTATTTTTACATCGTTCCCTTTTCCAAAATTAAGATATAAGCTAAAAGAATGACGTCATAGAATATATATTTTTTACAGCGCGTCTTTAATTTGTAATTAATTTGCACACCTTTTGATGCACACCTTGTATTAAATATAAGATCAAACAATGACGTCATGTTAAATATTTTTACAGTGCTAATCACCACACGATTTTTGAACTGCTATAGACTGTTGTACATCGTTCCTCAGCGTTCCACATCCAACCTGTGACTTGGGCTTTTATATTATTTATGTTCCTTAAAACTGGATCAAATTTTGCCAGCAATTCATAGAGACCCAAAAAGTTTCCATTGTGTGCCTGATGTGGTTTATCGACTGAACTACGAAAAGCCATGTTGTGCTCAGCAGGAAATCGGACAATGGCCATGAGACGTTGAAATACACTAAGCCAACGAGCCTTTTCACTGTTTATTAAATTCTGGCTTTGCTTGTCAATTGTGCATCGTGTTTTTAGCCTATTTTTATGCTCAAACCATTCTAAAGTAGATCTCATATGTCCTTTTGATTTCTCATGACCAGAAAGTCTCACACTGGCATTTTTTAGTCAAAAAGTCCGTCGGATCCCAAACCATTTTGTTCTCAGCAGCTGAATATATAAGCCATTTTCGGTTGAAAACTTCTCAATTTTCAGTTAGTCGTTTGCAGTAGGTTGTAGAAAATTTTCGTCTATTGCCATGTGCTCGAAAATCTTCTTCTTCCTTTTTTTATTCAAATGCTTACTAAAATGCTATAGGGGCATTATTTTTTTAATTAGGATTTAGGGTTATTACAATTATTTATTATGTTATTACGCTATTTTTAAAATTATTTTTCCTGACAAAATAAATATACAGTTTTCTTGATACCATTGTTATAAAAAACAAGTATTACGTAAAAGTAGTAAAATTGTAAAAAGCAGTAAAATATGTTTAGTCAAAGCGCGGGGCCCTGAGAAGCGCGGGGCCCAAGGCGGTTGCCTCGCTCGCCTTGCCCTAAGGCCAGCCCTGAAAGAGTGTACACAAATTGTTGGGACACTGTGTATAATACATATATAAAGCTAAGGTTTTTTATTGGAAACATTTCTTTAAAAAAAACTAAAAATAATAACTGCTATAACCTAAGTCAAATATATTTACAAGAAAGCTCGATATAGGTTAGCAGACATAAATGCTGTCGATTAAATGAGGGGGGTGGCGGTGGGAGGGTAGGGATGGCGCATGGCTGCTTGTTTAAGGTATAGAAAAAATTAACATTTTGATGTCTAATTTTTAATCGTTCTAATTATAAAATTGCAAAGTAATTAAGTTTGGATCCAAAAAAAGACTTACTCATACCAAGATAAAAAATGTTGTCTCCTAAAATTTTATAAACTCCTCTTTATAAGAGTATAAAAAACAACTATTAGTATCCTTATGTTTACATATTTTTTTACATACATTCAAGGCCATGACTATATACATGTTGGAATCAATAGCATAAAGACACACTATATTATTTCAAAGGATCTGTGTTGTTTTCTGATTTTGGGGAAAAATAACTGCCCAAAGTCATGTTCTTTGAAACCATTTCAACAATAATTATACTCCCAAATAGTGACCCCGATGCTGCGTATGCGGCATTGCTGAGGAGTCAAAAAGGATCTTCCTCATGGCCAAATGCTCTGCAGCGATTGGGGATGCGAACAGGCCAAGCAGCGCTAAAACTGCTGACGAATTCTTTTTGGTGATGCCCTTTTTTTTAGGCTCGTATTAGCAATAGTAAGTCTGGTCAAAAGAGTCAAAGGCTCGACCCTCCGAAAAACTTGACAAAATAAAGCCTCTGGCCAAGACATTATTTCGGAACGAGAAACAATTTGATATGCGTGTAAAGATAACCAGACAAAACGACAAGTGAACAAAACGACAAGGTGACAAAACGACAAAGTGAAAAAGAGGATTTCATGACTTTTCATCATTTATTATGACCCTAAGTATTTTGCATCTTTTGTTTGAATTAGTTGTTTTCCATGAATGAAATGTTTTGAATTTATTCGTTTCTTTTTCTTTCTTACTCTTAACAGTTGACACCTTTTTATGTGGAAAGACAAACTCCAGATAGTTTCCCATTTTCTTAATTCATCTAGGTCTGTTCGTAAGATTTTGCTATCTTATTCTGATTTAGTTGTGCTGTAAATTATACAATCATCAGCAAATAATCTAAATTTTGTTCCTGTTGTGATTTTGTCGGGTAAATCATTTATATTAAATTAAAAAGTATAGGGGACCTAACACAGGTCCTTGTGGAACTCCCAAGTTAATCTTTAATGCGCTTATTTAGATCCAATAATTATTACGGTTCGATCTCTACCCAAAAGAATATCTTGGATCCAATAATGTATGGGACCTGATATTCCAAATAGTTAAATTTTTGGAGTAAACTTAAGTGGTGAAATTTCTCAATGGCTTTGCAGAAGTCTAGTAATATTGTGTGTATTCAATTATTATTAGCTACGCCTTTTGGCAGATCATCTATTAAACCAGTAAATTGTGTTTCACATTATCTGTTTTTTTAAAGCCGTGTTGATATGGGCATAGGACATTATGTTTGTTTAGACGATTAATTATTCTGCTATATAATAAGTGTTCTACAAATTTAGGCTAAACTAGTAAGTGATACAGGTATACAATTAACAGGATCTGATTTATCACTTTTTTAAAGAGGGGGAGTTACGTTAGCTAATTTACAATCATGGGGCACTGTACCCTGACTTAGAGAGGCTTGAAAACGTAATTCAAGGATTAGACACAGTTCATTGCTTAGTTCTTTTAATAACCTTGCAGGCAGTTCACCTTTGTTTATTCTAATGCTTTTTAAGAGTGTATTTATAATGTATACCTATCTCGAATACAATTATTTTACCTATTTCTTATATTTTATTTAAATATATTAAAACTTCCTTGTCACCTGAGGCCAGAAATGATGATGAAAAATATGAATTCAGGACTTTAACTTTGGTCTAATTATCAATATAGGTCTTATAATTTGGGCCTTTTAGTGTAGCTATTCCTGTACAATCAGCTTCAGACATGGGCAATGCCAAAGCCGTGTACGAAAATATTAAAAAAGGAACTGGCCCTTTGAGATCCAATGTTACCCCCCTAAATTCCAAAAGGGGAGAAATTATTTAAGATCATGCCGCGCAGCTAAAACGGTGGGTTGAGCATTATCTGGAGCTGTATGCAACAGTTACCACAGTCTCCAGCACCGCTCCAGATGACATCCCGGTTATGCCGCTCATTGAAGAACTTGATGACGTGCACACACAGGAGGAGCTTAGAAAAGCTATTGACTACCTAGCTTGTAGAAAAGCCCATGGGAAAGATGGCATACCACCAGAAGCTCCTCTAAAGAGTGGTTAGACATCATTACTCCAACCTCTGCATGAGCTTCTGTCGATCTTATGGGAACAGGGCTACACCCCCAGAACATAGAGGATGCAAACATAGTGACACTATACTATAACAATGGTGATAGAAGTGACTGCTATAACTTTCGTGGCATCTAACTCCTTAGCATTGTAGGAAAGGCTTGTCATACTAACACGACTACATAGTTTAGCCTCCCAAGTTTATCAATAATCTCAGTGCTGTTTCTTGGCGTGTCGGTCTATCATAGACTTGGTGTTCTCCATACAGAATGTCCAGGAAAAATGTAGAGATCAGCAGATGTCACTATACATTGCCTTTGTGGATCTTACGAAAGCCATTGATTTATTCTTTCACAAATGACTATTCAAAATCCTAGAAAGAGTGTCTGTCCCCCACACCTACTCGCCATCATCTTATGACAGTTCTATGAAAATAGGAAGGGCACAGTGCAGTTAAATGGAGCTATATTAGAAGCCTTTCCAATCAGCAGCAGAGTTAAACAAGGTTGTGCACTCGCACCAACACTGTTCGCAATATTCTTCTGTACTGCTTCGATACGCATTCAAGGATAGCAGTAATGGAATCTGGCTACACACAAGAGCTGATGGAGGACTTTTCAACACTGCCCGCCTTCGAGACAAAACCAAAACGTCAGATGTCCAAATTCATGAGCTACTCTTTGCGGATGATGCGGCACTGATGGCACACACAGAAACTGGTTTGCAACAACTCGTGTCAAGCTTTTCCAACGTCTGCACAGAATTTGGTCTGCAAATCAGCTAAAAAAACATCATAGCCCAAGACATACGTTCTCCTCCTACCATCAATATCGAAAATTAAAACTTGGAGGTTGTGGAGAGCTTCACCTACTTGGGGTCTAAGTTCTCCAATACACTGACCATCGAGGACAAAATTAACAGTAGAATTGGCAAAGCAGCTACCACATTTGCTTGCTAAACTAAATAAATGGGTCTGGCAAAACACCACGCTAACGGAGAAAACCAAACTGTGTGTCTATCGAGCCTGCGTCAACAGTGCGCTGCTATACGGGAGTGAGACATGGACCACTTATACATCACATAAGCGCAAGCTTAATAGCTTCCACTTGAGGCGTCTGCGTCGCATCCTTGGCATTAAATGGCAGGACAAAGTGCCAAATAGTGAGATTTTGATGCGTGCCAATACCCAAAGCATGTTCTCAATCCTTAGTGAAAGACGCCTGAGATGGCTAGGACATGTAAAACAAATTGAGTCCGGGTTGCATCCCCAAGGACCTCCTATATGGAGAACTGGCATCGGGAATGAGTAAGACAGGTCGCTCACTTCTGAGATTTTAAGATGTCTGTCAAAGAAGCCAAAATATGCACAAGCGACTGGGAGTGTAAGGCAGAAGACTGATCTAAGTGGTGCACAATTGTAAAAGAAAGCGTCATAGTAGCTGAGGAGCTAAGGACGGAGGAGGCTACGGACAGAGAGCTAGGAGAAAGGCCAAAACATTGGGAAGCACAGAACTCATGTGCAAACGCTGTGGTAAAGACTGTCACTCAAAGATAGGAGTGCACAGCCACAGGAAATACAACCCAACCCAACGGTCATGCACCATCGTCTTGTGAGACGGAAGGATGCCGATATGCCTGTAGATTCCATTTTTAAAGATTTAATAAAGGACCATACGTTTGTATTGTTATCTTTAGAAATTATATTGTTTATATACTCATGTTAAAGGTTTCCACTAAGTTTTTGTGTCAAGTGTTTAATTTTAAGTATTTTTTTCTTATCTTACCTGTTACAGACGCATCTTCTATACAGAAGATTATTGCATTATACGCTTATCCATTGTTTGTGTCTAGTCCTGCATTCTTATTGGAGTTTTAAATGTTCATAAAGTGTTTGTTTTCCTGATTTTTTCAGGCAACCCATTCCCCGTCCGAATTCTGGACGGAAAGGAGTAGAATTTGTATGTGTTGTTCTTGCATAAGAAATGAGAATAGTGTTTTTATCCTTATGTCTATCTAAAGGTTATATTTAGTTACTAGTGGAAAAGCCTGCGGAAGCTGGCTGAACGAAATCCGGCTGAAGGGATAACAAAGAAATATACGTAATACTGCAATATAAAAGAACATGTGGCCTTTATTGCCATGAACAGAATACGATATGAACAGAAACAACAATGAAATGTATGAAATACTGTAATAGAAAATAACATTTGGCTTATATTGCAATGAACACAATACGATATGAAAATAAATAACAAAGAATTGTACGAAATACTGCAATAGAACACAATACGATATGAACAGCTAAATATCATATATTTCCTTGTACACCACAATTTTTAGTGTAGCAGGCGGAGCTGTCGTGGAGCAGTTTCCATTGTTTAGGACCATCTGCCACATGAACCTTGACATCTGCTGATCTGCGTACACGGGACAAAGCAATGTATAATTGCCCGTGGCTAAACACAGGTTGTTGTAAGTAGATACCGACCTTATCCAGTGTCTGGCCTTGCAATTTGTTTATGGTCATTGCGAAAGCTAACTTCACAGGGAATTGCCTTCTCCTTAGAACGAAAGCCAAGTCTGTGGTTGTCGGCGAAAGGTCTACGCGTGGAATGAATAGATTACGACCTTTGTCACTTCCAGACAGAAGTTAAGCGATGATGAGGTTGGGTTTGAGGTCCCCAACCACCAATCTGGTGCCGTTGCATAGACCTCGTTTGGTGTTCAAATTGGGAAGAAGAATTATAATTGCGCCGACATTTAATGTCAATTGATGAAGCGACATTCCCGAAGGTGCCAATTGATGTAGAAATTCCACCGGATAATTGTTTTCATCATCTGGCGTGCAGTCGTCGATGGAGTTGGAACTTAAGTATGTCCTGGGTTTTCCTTCAAGTAAATGAAGAACGTGACTACTGATATGGTCCACATCGGCATTTGTATGGCAGAGAATAGCCTTATTTGCAAATTCTTCCGCATCTCCGGCTATAAGTCGTTCACAGAAGATTTCGGAAACAATAGATCCTGTGCAGACCATATGGGCAGGACACCAAAAGGAAGATGATCATTGGCTGCGGATTCGATAATTTCATTAAATGCGTGTCTCTGCTGTTCATTGAGACTCCGTGCCATTTCTGTTGCTTTACTGAGCTGTTGGACCGGATCCAAAACGCTGTCATGTAGGTCTTATACGTGACTTGGTGAAACTGGTAAACCGAAGTTCTCGCAGGTTTTCCTTTTGGCAATAAAGATCAATTGATTATCAGTAAGGGCCTAATTGAGGCAGTGTTCACAATTCACTTCGTGATGAAACTGCAACATAAAATCTTCATAAAAGTATTCTTTATACTTCTGGAACAATTGTGGAATATTTGAAGGAGATGCGAGCAGACACATATGTGCAAATAATTCCCGTAGGGAGAGCGAGCCTCTTTTCGGCAACTGCATTATGTAACGTCATATCCCAGACCTGCTTGTCATTGAAGAAGCCCCGGTGTTGTGAAGCTTCCTTGAATGTTGGATATGTTATACCAAGGACGGTCCGAAGGTCCTCAAAGGAAGTTGCACCTGGCACATGAAGGAGAAATAAGCGCAAGCAGAAGCGCTGAATGTCTGACGCTAAACTGACAGAGTACATACGACCAATTATTATGTCAGCACCCCTTTGCCTTCTCTGCCATGTTCTGGTCCTCTCGTGAAAAACATAATGTTCAGGTATGTCAGTTTATAGTATACCTGTATCCATCTTGTATTGTTGATTTAGTTTGAACCATGCCGTTAAAGTAGTGTCTCTCGAAGCTGCGTTCTGTGCTGCAGCCTCAACGTTATCAGTAATAAAGTTACTGATTGCTCGCCAGGGAGATGAACTTGGAGTCTGATAATTGCATGAGACTGCTTGTGCATATGCAACCCAAAAAGGCGCAAAGCAGCCTCAGGCGCGCTCACATATCTAGAGTCCATAAAGGAGGTGATCTCATCGTGGTTCATGGTCCCGTGTCCCTTAATGGAGATGTTGGCGCAATCATGTCCTTTGTAGACGTATTTAAACAGATATTTGACGCTTTTTATGGAAGCACAGCTCTCGACGTTGATATGACAGTAGTACTTTCGGCTGTGTTACGGATTGTAAGGAACGACCCATGAGTTGTCAATTTCTCGGCTATTGACGATTGATGTTACACTATTGTTCAGTCGCCTATATTTGGGATAACCGTCAACATTCACGATTTTTTCTTCACAGAACGGCTTCGGAAACTTCTTCGAACAGAATCCATCAACCATGCATGGGGAGTTCAAGTTGTGTTTCCCACAGGGCTCATGGATCATATGTTTGGTGACTATGTCGTGCAGTTAAGGCTGTGTTGCACTGTCTGGTATTTCTGCATAAATCATTACATCCAATTGTTCACCGTCGTTAGGCTTGGCCTCGCTGCGTAAAATTAATAATATGTGAGCGTGCGGAAGCCCACGTTTCTGGAACTCAATGACATTGATTTTGCTATTGGTTTTCCAAGAACATGATGTTTTCCAATGTCATATAAAAGAGCATCATTGACATTCTGTGCTAAGATAATGACGTCATATAATTTTTTTACGGCGAAAATTTTTAATTAATTTATAATAATTTTGCGCGCCTTTTTGCGCGCTTTTTTGCGCGCCTTTCGAGCACCTTTTTGTGCGCCTTTCGATGGGGAGACACACGCACAGGTAGGCCGATTATGTATTAGATATTTGTGTTTTATTTCTAATTTATAATTAATTGGCTTATGTATTATTACTACTTTACTCTTGGTGCTTCTATCCTCTACTGTTTGAAGGCTTAATAATTTAACTATTGGTGTTATTCTTTTCAGTTTTGAAAATTATTTTAGCCCTTTTTTAAATTTGTAAATTTTAAGAAATAAGCTCTCCTTTTGTTTGCAAAGCTTCTTTAGTTTAGTTTCGAACCAGTGGATATTAATTATATTTGTTGTTAGTTTTGTTGTAACATTCTCGTCCACATTGATTTTACACTCTTTTATTTAAGTCACACTGTTTGTATGTTGTATCCGTCCACCCATCCATCCTTCCTTCAAATTTTGAAACGTAAAATTAAACCACTTCTGATGATTCTAGAGATCTCAAATTTTACCACAGATAGATCTTGGATGACAATGCATTGTATCAAAATTTCAGATCGATCGAATGTACCGTATTGAAATTATTGCATTTTTAGTTTATCTATAGTCTATATATAAGCATCGGTACCTGTCTGCTTTGTTGACATCCATGAGTTCACCACGTGAACACATCACCGTGGTATAAAACTTGGGCGGGCGCTTATGAGGTGTTTGGTATAAAAAAAATAGTGGTAAAAAAGATGTATGGGCTTCAGACGTGAATTTTAAAGAGTTTTTATTATAAGTTTTAAAAAATAGCTGTAAAAACAAAGTTTTTTGACTATAAATCACTTATATATGAGACATAACTAAAAGTAGTGATTTTGTTAAAAGCGTGTACTTTTTAAAAAAAAGATTTTTTAAATATTTAATTTCTTATTAAGTTTGTTTTTAAATACCATTCCAAGTAATTTGAAGAAGAATTGATTATTTACTCGGATATTTGTATTTTATTTACTTAGGAATTGTTGTTGGAATTTATCCCCTCCTTTGTGTAATTTTATTGAATTACATTTATTCCATAGATAGCTTATTTTTCTAGGTATCTTACATTTTAAATTTTTTATTGTGTTGGTTACTCTAACAATTTCAAGTCGGACAGTCAGGGAATTATTTCGCAATCAAACACTAGTCATGGTCTATTTGTTAGGAACAAATCTGGTGTATTATTTTTTTCCTTTTAAAATTTAGATTATTTCTTCTCAATATATAGTTCTCATTTACGACCTTTCTATCAAGATTACCTTAGTTTAATTATAGATTTTTTTTCCTCCATTAAAACAGATTTTTATTGATGGTAATTAATATCCTTGTTTGGTTTTTTGGTTTTTTCTATAAATGTATTATTTAATATCAAAATTAAAAGTGTCAAGAATCCTATTTTTGAAAATGCCATTCAGAGAGCATATAGTTCCAGAAAATCAATATTTTCAAATTTAATCCGCATGGATTTTAAAGAGTAGCACTATTTACAGTGGTTCCTATTAACACCCTTAATTTTTTTTTAATTTTATATGAAGACTTTAAATTTATTTGGGCAAAATCCTTTTAGAAGTCAATTTTAGAAAGTCCATCTAAATTTATATACAATTCTATATCAAAAAGTGAATTATAATTACTTGTACTGTATTTGTCAATGAAAAAGAAAAATAATATTTAAGAGTAAATTATAAGCAAAATATTTTAGATTGTAAACAAAGTAGCATTGTTTTTTCTTTCATTAATTATATACAAGTTTGGTAGAAAATCATTATGTTGCTTAAATTATAATTTATGTAAATTTGGATGTGCTTTATTAAAAGATAAGAAGCTACTCTATGCAAATCAAGAGAATTAAACTATATAATGAGAACATAGACAACACTTTTGATAAAATGTATTCAGGAAATGGATGCTATATAAAAAGAGTATTATTTGTTTCTAAAGATGAATATTTTGAATTGCTAATTTTATATGATTTAATGATAAAATCCAAGTTATATCTGACACTTGAGATCTTTAGTTGTTTTAATTTCACAACTATCTTGAATCTTATCAAACAAAAGCTTAACATGTATGTAAATAGTTTATATTGTTTAAAAGCAATACAAATGATTGTGAAAATATGAAGTAAAAAGATGTTATTGTTCAATTCATTTCACTTTTCAAATAGTCGTTGTATAAAATATGCCATCCATTTTATTTTTAAAATATCTTTTTAATATTCTCCTCATTTAATAATTTTTCATTTTTTTAGGGCGTTTTATTTAAAATGTGTCATTTATTTTCAAGGATTGAATTAATTAATTAATTAATTACTATTAATTTTGTGAGAATTGATAAACACTAATGTGTTTGTGAGAAAACAAAATCCCTTATTTTTATTTTAAGTTTAAGATTTCAACAGTAGCGATTACGATATATGGAATGGAATTACTTCTTCAAATGGAATATTACATTTTTATTACACTCTTTGACTTAAAATATTTTGCTTATTGGATTAACAAAAAATAAAATACATTTAAATTTAAAATAAATTAAAAAATTTCTATGCATAGATTTTAAATACGGTTTTTAAATGAGTAATATATCAATTAATGTAGCGAAGTATTTTCTCATTTACTCATGTTATCCAATCTAAAACATCACTATGCCAAATCAGATTTAATACCTAAAAGTATAAGACACCAAACTGAAATAATTTAATACTTTTTTCCCCTTATCTTTATAAACTTGTTCACTAACGATTTTATCGAACTATTATTTTTGTATTTTAAGTGAAACTATTCTGCTGTATAAATTATTTTCATTTATCTATATATTAGTGCTGGAACTGATTTAAATTTTTTAGTTAATTATATTAATTATATTTTTATAACGCATATATAGATCCGTATATACCGTATATACTCGTTCGCAAGCCGACCTTTTTCTGGACAAAATCTATGCGAAAAAGTGGGGGGGGGGTCGGCTTATGAGCGGGTCATAGGTGATTTCTGCATTGATATTGAATATCGGCGTTGTTATTGTAGATTTTCAATGTCCTTTTCTACATTCTACATGATTCGACTGCTCTACCAGAAGCTATAATATATTATTACAAATCAGCACTTACTTTATTTAATCATTTTATTTATTTTTGTGAACGTTTAATAAATTGTTTTACAAATTTAGTTTTCAACAACGAATTTTAATGTACGCGCTTTCGTCACTGTTTACCAAAGAATTTTTTTTTAAATACCGGTAACTCTTGCTTAACAAAAGGGTGAACGACAAAGATAGGCAATACAAAGTTAACAATCATAATGACCGATTTAGCATGTAGTTTAAAAAAATATGTACCATTTTTTAAAGCTGTCCTATTATTTTTGGGGGGTCGGTTTGCGATCGGGTTATACACCTTTAATACTTTTCTCTTCCAAAAGTGTGTGGGGGGGGGGAGGGGGGTGTCAGCTTATGAACGAACGGGCTATAGAACGAGTATATACGGTAAGTTGTTATTCATTATTTCGCGAAATCGGTTAAGTCGCCGTAATTTCATGGCTACCAAATTTTGTGACGTAACAAAGCAAATTCGTTCTGCTATGCAAGAAATAAGGTAGAAAAGTCTTTTTTTACGCATGCACGTCTAAATAAATAATCATAATACGAGGGGGAAATATGTAAGTAACATAAAATATAAATCTATACTAATAAAAGGCAAAGCCCTGACTGATTCATCACTAATTCTCCAACTTCCCGTGTAGGTAGAAGCATGAAACGCGACGAAAATTGCAGTAGTAAAATATTTTTTTTAAATTAACACTCATGGGGGCCGCGGGGCCCAAAAACGATTTTTTCCTTATATGGCCTATACAAAATTTGAATATCACTAATTCACCTATTTTCCCGAGTAGGCAGAAGCATGAAACTTTGGGAAATTGTTGAGTACAATCCCGCGATGGTAACGGGAGAAAAAATATTTAAATTATCACTTCCTGGGGGCCGGGGGCCCAAATGAAGTTTTTTCCTAATATAAGATATATAAAAACTAAAAATCACTAATTCTCCTATTTCCCATGTAGGTAGAAGCATAAAACTTGGGGTAGTTGTTAAGTACACTTCCACCATGGTAACAGGTAAAAACAATATTTAAATTATCACTTACTGGGGGCCGAGGGCCCAAATGTAGTTTTTTCTTATATTAAAACTGACTCATCATTAATTCTCGGATTTCCCGTGTAGGTAGAAGCATGAAACTTGATAAGTTGTCAAGTAGCCTCTCTCAACGACAAATTGTAAAAAAGAATTTTAAAATTCACCTTCATGGGGGTCCGGGGGCCCAAAATCGTTTTTTTTTCCTTCTATGGGCTATATAAACATTTGAAAATCACCAATTCTCCTATTTCCCGAGTAGGTAGAAGCATGAAAATTTGGGAAGTTGTTGAGTACACATCCACGATGGTAACAGGTGAAAACATATTCAAATTTTCACTTAGTTGGGCCCAGGGGCCCAAATGTAAATTTTTCCTAATTTGAGCTATATAAAAACTGAAAATCACTAATTCCAGTGGCGTCACTAGGGGGGGGCGAGGGGGGCGGGACCGCCCCAGGTGACACCCATCATGGGGGGTGACACCCTAGCCTAAAATTTTACTGTGTACGATTTTATGTCAGAAAAAAAATGAAGACACATTTTTTTCATCTAGAAAGAAATTAAGAAATACAAAGAAATACGTTAAACGCGAAAATTTTTTATTAAAAAATATCAGTTAACTTGCAATAATAAAACAGTCCCAACACACAAACAACATTAAAACAAATTAGGAAAAAAAGAAAAGAAACGTCGCAGCTGAGAGATCTTTAAAAAAGGCTGGACATGAAAGAGGCAGTGTCTTATGTTTTAAAAGATATAAAGCTATTTGGGCTTTGACACACCGACACCATGGACGAATCCCACCTCACGACTCCACCACAGTGGGGTGGGGGATAGATTTTTTCCCCCCCCCCAAAAAAAATATAAAAAAATCAAAAGATGGGTTTTCTTTGTTGATGTTTTTTCTAGACAAAAATTATGAATTCAATGTCTTTGAGTTAATATTTTGTTATATATATATTTATTAAAGGCGTGATATGCATGTTTATATACAGGTAGTCCCCCGGTTACGACGGTCCCATCCCGACTTACGCTGTTTCGTGGTTACGAACGCTCCCCCATAAAGAATAATATTACGCGTTATTCCGTATTTTTATAAAAAAAATTTTTTACTTTTTTTTTCATGGAGTAACGAATTGTTTTCTCTAGTTGAAATAAAAAATTTATTGAAAAATATGTATATATTATTATTTGAACCTACAACTTTCGTTTGCGAATTTTTCTCATGGTGAAGTTATCAATCAAGTCAGTAAAGCTAAGAAAGCTTACAAGTAGTTCCTTTTCAATGCTCATTAGAGAGAGCATATTCAGTCTTTGTTGTCCCATGCAAATTCTAACTCATTTTATATTCTTTTCAACTTTGAAAAGGATTGCTCTCAGTTGCAGTTTGATGTCATCATTGAGAGATAGATGAGAGGTGCGATGTGTACATTTGTAAAGAGTTGTGTGAAATTTAGCTCATTCAAAAGCAGCAAAATATTTAGCTCTGTGCACGTGTTTTGAGTTTGGCATTGGGGTGCTTCCTTTCCTTACCCTGAGCATGGACAATAACTTTTTTAAAGAGTTTTGAAAATTGGACTAATTCTGAAGGTAAGCAGTCTTCGAAATCACTTGAATATTCTTCCATTATCTTGGCTGCTGCCCATCGGATGGCGAAATTGTTGAGCTCAAATAGGTTTGTAAGAAAGCCAAATTTCTCATGGATTCTTTATATCGGCCTAACCGATGTTGTAGGGCTCAAGAAAGTTTGTCAATGATTACCAGAAATACCTCAACCTTGATACTTTTGTCTCGGGGAGAATACTGTTTTGGCGATGTCCCTTTATCAAACTGACGCCCTTTTTTTCTTTTTTTTTGTTGTTGATAGTATTGAAGATTGTTCATACTCTTTTTTACCACGGACTTATCCTTTTCTTTGTCTTCATAGGAATCAAATTAAGAATGCTGTCTTTTAACAAACTCAATGAGAGACTTCCTTTCTAAAAATGTTTCCCGAATTTCAAGTAAAATAGTGACTTCCAGTTGTTCAAGTTCCTTTAGAAATCCTTCTGCTTCAAGTAGACAGTCACGTGGATGATTTTCGTTTGTTGCAAATTCTTCCAGTGCTGCGACATTCGCATGGTATAAGTTATTAACAGACCTTACTGCATCATGTCAGGCTGACCATCTTGTGTCACACAAGGCTTTGTTAACATGTATCAATTTCATGTGTTTTAAAAGTACCTGTCAACGATGAGTAGATGCAACAAGCCGGGTATAAAGATTTTGCAGACGACAAAAAATCTGACTGCATCAGGACAACCTGCTGCACTTTTCCCGACTAAATTAAAGGAATGAGCTGTGCATGGCACATAATGAGCAACACTGCACTTCTCACGAAGAATAGCCTAATTTCCGTTATACTTCCTTCTCATATTTGCAGCATTGCCGTATGAATGTCCAAGGCATTTTCAGGAATTCATACAAGCATTTGCTTGCATCTTTATTATACACTATAATAAGTTTGGAGTACCTTATATTATTGGTGGCCCCTGGCTTTAGCCCGTTCAGCCGTCCCCTATTAATCCGTAATAGGGTGTGGGGGTTACGCATCGGTGACGATGTGTGACGAGGGGGCGGGGTAAAAAAATGTGAAGTCACGCGCAACTTTAAAAGTTCTACTTAAATACTTGATTGTTTACCATTTATTTAATGACGTTTTCGATGGCTTCACGCGTGTTACGACATCAGTGCGCAGACTTACACTAAATACACATTTAAATGATAAAAAATAATTTGCAACATGCTAATTTTTATTTAGAAAATACGGCTTGGGGGGTGTCAAAGCTTTGTGACGTCAAAACGTGAAAAGGGGGTGGGGGTATACGTATGAAGCTGGGGGATGGTGGGTTCAAAATTGGCATCCTCGCGTGACGTCATTTATGGACGGCCCCTTCAGTCGTGAAGGGGTGACACCATGAGCTACCGCCCCGGGTGACACCAACCCTAGTGACGCCTCTGACTAATTCTACTAGTTCCTGTGAGGAAGAAGCATGAAACTTTGAGTAGTTGTTAAGTAACATTCTGCGATGGTAACAGGATAAAAAATTATATAAATTATCACTTACTGGGGGCCGGGGGCCCAAATGTAATTTTTTTCTTATTTAAAAAACTGACTCATCACTAATTCTCCAATTTCTTGTGTTGGTAGCAGCATGAAACTTTGAAGAGTTGTTAAGTACACTTCCGCAATGGTAACAGGGGAAAAAGAATTTTGAAATTCACACTCATGGGGGCAGGGGGCCCAAAAACGTTTTTTTCCTTATATGGCTTTTATAAAAATTAAAAATCCCTTATTCTCCTATTTCCCGAGAAGGTAGAAGCATGAAACTTTGGGTAGTTGTTGGATAACATTTCGCGATGGTAACATGTGAAACAATTATATAAATTATCACATACAGGGAGCCGGGGCCCAAATGTAGTTTTTTACTTATATGAGCTTTATAAAAACTGAAAATCACTAATTCTCTTCTTTCCCGTGTAGGTGGCAGCATGAAACTTTGGGCAGTTGTTAAGTAACATTCCGCGATGGTAACAGTTAACAAAAATTATATATATAATCACTTTCTGGGGACCAGGGGCCCAAATTTAGTTTTTTTTCTAATATTAAAAACTGACTCAACACTAATTCTCCAACTTCCCGTAAAGGTAGAAGCTAAAACTTTGGAAACTTGCTTAGTACACTCTTATGACGAAAATTGGCGTAAAAGAATTTTTAAAAAAAATTTCATTCATGGGTGGCCGGTGGCCCAAAACCCTTTTTTTCCGTATATGGGCTATATAAAACTGAATGAACACTAATTCCACATCTTCCCGTGTAGGTAAAAGTATGAAACTTTGGAAAGTTGTTGAGTACCCTCCCGCGATGGTAACAATCAAAACAAATATAAAATTATCATTCATAATGGGGCCGGAGGCCCAAATGTAGTTTTTTTCTTATATGAGCTATATAAAACAGACTCATTATTAAATATATAACTTCTCGTGTAGGTAGGAGCATGAAACTTTGGGAAGTCGTTGAGTACCCTCCCGCAATGGTAGCAGACGAAAAAAATTAAAGTATCAGCTCTATACGATCAAGGGAAGTGTATCATTTTTTACTTTTCGTTTTTGTTTTTTTTGCGGGACTACGACAAACAGACACACAAAACGTTGAAGTTAATATATGTATTATATTCATCATGATCCAGATTGAAATCAATTGGTGTTTTGAATTTGTGTTACGCGGGTTCTCAACGCTTACTGAAATCCTAATTTACCGTAGAAAAGCACGGGTATTTTGCTAGTTATTAATAAATTGGAAGAACAAATATTAGAATAATTTTCTTTAATTTTAATCGAATTTTAATCTATCAAATTAATTTTAATCGATTAATATTTTAACGATTAATCGATTTATTAGTCGTTAAATTCTGCAGCCCTAATATATGTATATATATATATTTGTGTGTGTGTGTGTATGTATACTTAAAATTAATAAATTCGTCTGTATAAGTTCTGCAATAACTAAACTTAAGACACTCATCTCTATAACAGAAGTACAACTAAAACTGTTTTAGTGAAAAATAATTTTATTATTTTTTACGGGAGAGAGGGATACTTAAATACAAACTTTTACACTTATACACATTATTACGTTACTTAAAATTATATTTTAATTAATTTTTTTTATTTAACACAATACACAATTATTTGTTTTTTTAACTATTAATTTTTGAAAAATCTTTGCCAGCTTTTATTTTTTTTTACCTATCCGCATTCTAAAATAATGTCATGACAATATCTTTAAGATTATTAACAGTACCTAAAAAAACAGAAATGAACAGATATTAGATAGCTTTGAATAATAAAATAATGGACAACTATCACTATAGAAGAAGTGGTATTAGTTTTACGTCCTGACACTGCGCTCGTGGCCTTGTGGGTCAAAGATTTCGGACGCTATTGACAAGTGCAGCTACCAAAATTGGAATGGCTAGAACACCTGAAGAAACAGGATTTAGCATATTATTTTTTATAAAAGTAAATGTAGTACAATACGATGTAGTGTTTGAGTGTGACATTTAACAAAATATTAAATGCAACTATACAAGTTAATGTAAAAGTTATTGTAACTTGAAATGATGAATACTAATATCAAAAAGCTCACAAAGTATCTTTTAATACGACAAATTTGTCAACTTTAGATGATAGAAGAACATTGAGCAAAGTAATAATAATATTTGAATCAACTTATTCTATATTGTAAATACAACACAAAAATAATATAACACAACCCTCAGATAGACATATCATAGACAAAGATATAAAAAAAAATCGCATTTCACATTCAAGAACAAAAAGATAAAAATTCATTATTTTCCCCATTGCAATCGGGCCGCAGAATGGGTTACCTTTTAAACCAGGGAAATCAACACACTATCAAAATATAAAATTTGAATAAAAATGAAAGACTAGACAAATACCATAGATGAACATTAGATTCGAAAATTATTCTGTATAAAACGACCGTCTGTAATAGACAAGACACTATTGAATATATTCTAGTTCTTGTATTTGACTCTGTAACTTAACGCGAAATAAACTTAACTATCTAAGGAATTACATTTTAATTACATTTCATTGATAAAAACATTTATTCTAAGACACAGATGATTTGTGTCGTCATGGTAAGTTTGTTCTCCATTATTTTCTGTTAAGCCAAATATTTCTTTTAAAAATCATCGGACTCGTCATCATCATTAGGTGTCTGGTCATGGGCGTTAATAACTTACACACTTATTTATATATCTTTCACTTAGGCACCCCATGTATATTGATCTTACTGTTGCTCTGTATTTCCTACCAGCATTTGCTTTCTTTTCTGTTTCTGAAATTCTGCGTATTTTTGGTACATACCGTATTTCGACATTCAGGTTTTTCATGCCACTGCTTATTCTAATGAAAATGTCTTTAGATATTAAAATTCTTCTTTCATTTCTTTGTTGCATGTTCCTTCGTGTGTTATTGTATAGCCCTAAATTTGATAAGAACCGATTTGTTTTATGTTTTCGCCTCCACTATATAGAGAGCATCATGGAAGTTGTGATTTCTTAGAACGTTCAATAAATTCAGTTTTACTGAGGTTAAGAGTTAATCCTTTCAGTCGGCTCTTTTCTACAACCTAATTTAGAATAAATGGTGTACCGGATTCAAATTTTTGAAATCCGGCCGGAGCCGGATGGGGCTGGATTTATGAAGTGCATCCGGCAGGAGCGAAAGACGGAATTGTAAACATGGCCGGTTTTAGTGTTTCGACGGAGCTATTATATACCTTTATATGTTATTGAAACTTATTGCTTAACTGGCCAGCCGGATTATGCCGATTTATGAAGTGAAATTATGCCGGAGCCAGATTTGTAAAAATGCTCGGATTCAGGATTTGCCAGAGCCGAAATCCGGCACACCACTATTTAGAATAGTTTGTAGAGCACAATAGAAGTGTGATAGTAATACAGTGTCATCTGCATATATCAAATTGTGTATATTATTTCCTCAAACTTTAATAACATCTAGGTGTGAAATATTTTTGAGTATTAATTCACTGCAGACCATGAAAAGTTCTTGTCATAAATCATATCATTGCCTGACTCCTCTCGTCGTTGGTCTGTATTCACTTAACTCCTCCTCGTGTCTTATTTAAGATTTTTACTCAAAATATATATTTTTTATTATATTATTCTATGGTAATTAGCGTCCATGTCTTAATTTTGTAATAAATTAAGCAGGTATTGATGTTATTTTATCAAACGATTTAGAATAGTCTGTAAAGCACAGATGTATGTCTCTTTTCCGAAGACCTAATTAATTTAGTTAGTTTGACCCTTTTAATTATTTGATTGTTGGTGGTTAGTATTATCGGCAATCTTAATAATAGCTAAATAGGTTTTTTTTTAAAATCTCAGTGAACCATTCGAAGAAAAATCATGCCACAGGGTGATTTATAATTATTCTCATTTGTATAATTTTAAAACGACGATTGTTGAAAATTATTGTTTACATTTTTATGTATCGAGTTAACGCAAATAGGTTCTCTAAAGCATTATCGATTGCCGTACTATACCTCAAGACTATAGAGATATAACAGTATACACCAACGTGACGTTTTGTCGTTGTACACATTGGAGCCATTTTTAGTAGGTCGGTTGAAAGACCTCATTCTCGTATGAAATATTTATACTTGATTCATAGCAGAGATTGAATAGGATCACGTGTCACGTACTTAATGGCATGTAGATTAAAATTATTTTAGTCGCCTTCCTTTTCATACCATATAATTGACTACAGATCAGCATCAGTCCCATGACCATTGCGGTCGTTGGGGGTAGCGCATGAACATATGAACTGATACCAATCTCAACATTCGCCTTTCTTGAGCGGCGGCCAATAACTTATTCAATCTCAGCTCTGTAAAAATCTTTATGTTCTCAAGCCATTTTTTCCATCGTGGACTTCTTCCCTATAAACATCTGATTTTAAAAACAGCTTTTAAAGTGTGAAAACCATTGCAATAAATATTAACCAAATGTTTGCTTTGCTATAATATGCTCTCAATAATAGATTTTTTTTTGCAAATTAAGTATTTTGTGTTTTCTGGTAGAAAGCATTGCAACATAATTTTTCTTACCAGACTCTGTCTTCACATTTTGCTAAAATTTAACCATGGATATCATTTTACAATATTTATAATATGAATTTCTGCCCCTTACATCCTTACTGTCCATTGTTAGAGATTGACATCGAGTATATGTAACAAATTGACACTGAGACAAATGTACATTTGTGTTCTGTATAATTTTAGTTGATAGCTTTTATCTAACATAAAAAGTCCACTTAGATAGGATTTTGTATGCGTTAAAAAATGATCTGCTGAGCGGATAATTCAGGGCACTTTAGTGAAGACTTAAATTACGCGGTGGTCGAGTGGCAGCGCACTGGACTGTCGTACCGATGGTCACGGGTTCGAATCCGTGTGAAGGCAAGGCTTTGTTCCCGGGGCCTAGGGCGTCCCTGAGTCACCCCGCTCCGAATGGGTACCTAACACTACATGTAGTTAGGCGGCTGGGTAATGCGTGGAACCCACAAAGCCGTGGCCTGTGAACGCTGCATCACTTGCCAAACAGATCATCTGTCATGGTCTGTGGACGCAACTATCTTCTGCATAGAAGGAGCGTCTGTATGGATAAGTCAAGTCAAGTCAAATTACCGATGCTTTTCATCTTTTTGTAATATCTAAACTATTTATTGCAGGAATAAAACAAGTACATTATCTGTTATCAACAAATTACCTGCATCTGTCATGACGGTGACAGCAGCGCTTATATAAGCACCGTTCCAAACGCCTTGCACAGCTTGCATGTCTGAAATAACACGGAATGCCTCATTTGTAATCATTTTAACTCATGATTGTTTACGAATGTGTGTGGTCCGTTTTAAATCCTTTATATTAACTCGTGGTGTCTGCTTGATTGCTTGATTGTTTGATGACTTGTAGCAAAAACTTAAGCTCGATTTTTAACCCACTTCCCCGTATGCTAGCGAGCTGAAATTTTGCAGGCAGACTTGAGGCTACCATAAAAATTATATATCTAACTTTTACATTGATCGAATGTACTGTATATTAAATTAATGAATTTTTTAAATTATATATATGTATCTCTATGTAGCATGTACATTTTGCGCAAGACAAAAAGATATTGGATCAGATATATCAGCAAAAATACTTTTTTTGGAATATTCATATAAATATGCTTTATGGTATTCATTCTTAAAGTAATTAATAACTTAATGTTTTATATCAACAAGCCTAACCGGGTATACAATGATATAAATCAAGAATGTAAGTAATTACTTTGTCGGTAAGGAGAGTTTCTAGGCGTCCTTTTTTTGTTCCGGACTTTCCAGTATTATTTTAATTAGTCCAGTGAAAAGATTGCAACAATTCCGGGCGTAATATATTTAAATATGGCTTTTTGTGACGCAATCAACACATTTTGACACAAGGGTCCGGTATTTTTGAGGCAGACATCTGGCAACCGTACCAACAAGATCTGGTACATGGTTTAATTAAAACATAGTGCCACTGATTGGCATGCAACTCCGGGCCTAGAGTGAAATGATAATTCTAGCACCAGTTGCTAGTGGGAATGTGTTTCCTCTCCTCATATTTGGATCACCATGGCCTGGTGTTACGTACTGGATTCTGGATTTAAGGGCAAGTCTTGACTCAATCGAATTGTTTTATACTCCAAGTTCTTTATTAACAAATAGAAAACTTATAGTCATCCAATGACTCTGTTATAGACATAAATTCACATCACATAGTGGTTTATTGCTTTAACATTAATAATCCATATACTATATCAACCTCTTGTTTATACAAGACTTTAGACTGACTGTCCAAGTCCAGTCCACTAACTCAACTCCCGTGTTTGAACGGTAGTACTACTATCACTCGAGCTGGCTCAAAGTGTCCTCTAAAGCTCAACCCTCTCTACTTTTCAACGCTCTTCAAACTCTCTGTTTCAACACACACACACTCTCTAAATTGGCGTTCTTACATTCATCGCCTCTAATTGCGTGACCTGAACTCCTAACGATTGTGATATGGGTTAACTTTTTTATAATTCTCGCTCACCTCAGTTCACAACAGTGACACTGAATTTCCAAACAGTGATTCTCATAACATGACACCTGGTTTATTTTAAAAACTTTTAAAACTAACAATAGACTACATTATGCAAATCAAAAATAACAATAGACTGTAAAATTTAGTTCCAGATATGTTTTTGACCTGTCTCGCAGCTCTGTACATTAACGTTTATTTTCTTCCTGGCCCCATCTGATTTTTCCCGAATTAGTTTTTTCGCGATAAACGCATTCCGAAATATCTTCATAATATATTTTTTTGTAAAGTAAGTACTATAAACAACTGATTAAAGAAAGTCTTAGCAAGTTTATAAACCGTCT